>CANYLF010044617.1:0-21991 GCA_948193215.1 Bocquillonia castaneifolia
CGACTCATAGTTATGAAAAATGCTTAAAATATTTTTCTGGATTTTCTAAAAATAAAATCGGTCTAAACAGAGGTGGGCCCCACGGCCACCGCAGACGGCGGCGCGTGAGGCCCACGCGCCGTCGTCTGTGGCTGCCGGAAAGCCAACCAGATGCCACAGACTGCCTAGAACTCTTCATCACTTACCCCTAAACACCAATCCACCACCCACGCGCCTCCAGGTGGCCTGAATCGGCCGGAACGACGAAGAATAGGTCAACGGCCGGCGAGACTTCCGTTGCTCCGATCACGGCCAAAACAGCTCCAAAAATGTCGATTCAACCTCCTAACCCACTCTAAACTGAACGATCTACAAGATTATCATCTCCATTTTGCCTGAAATTGGCCGGAATTACAAAACCCATGTTGAACCTTTTGGCCAAAACTTCTAAGGACTAAAACAGCAATTCTACTCAACGATAGGGGCTAAAACTGGTACCAAAAGATAGGTCTCGTCGAGTAGATGAATTTAGACACCTGACTCGCCAGAAATGGTGACCGGACGACGGTGAACGGAGGAAAAGAAGAAGAGGGATTTACAGTGTAATTTTCAGAGAAAAGGGGTACTGTTCCGATTTTCAGTTTTGAATTTTTCTGTCAATTGAGTCCAATCTGCCAAATCAGCCTATATAAAGCGAAGTTTTGAGTTTTCAAACAGGTCCTTTTTACCAATTACGAAAAATCCTTAACTCGGTTTCATCCCAAATTTTTATGGTAAGTTCGGGAATATATTTATACAGCCCGTGCAAAATGTTAAATTAAACGGACATTGTTTACTATTATTTTTAATTTTTAATAGTAAAAACTCAATAAATGCCAAAAATACATTCCCGGACTAAGAAATTGAAAAACCGAAAATTACGGTCATTACATTAAAGGTCAATTGACCCTAAATTTGTATTTAATGTCCAATTAGTCCAAGTTTTTAAAATTATGTTCAATTTACCTGTCAACTTGTCAAAATGACCAATTACACCCAATTTCTTCATTTAATCATCTAAATGTTATAAATTGCATCCAAATTTGTGGATAATCATGTATCTAATGTTAACATAATAAAAAAGTGACTTTTAAGAGTAAAAAATAAAATTAAAATTAAAAATTGTATTTTTTCCTCATCTATTGTAATTTTAACATTACAAGAAAAACACGTTTTTGCGACGGACGTCTATGACGGATATATTGTTCATCGCAAAAACTAGCAATTTGTGATGGATTCATTGCAAATTTGTGACGGATATGTAAATTCAATGAATTTTGTAACGGAATAAGTATATCTGTTGCAAATGTTGGTATAGCAAAATTTTGGCGAGCATTCACGCCAAAAAGGTCCATTGGTGCGCTAACATTTACAGCGGACAAGGGACCTTTTGTGACGTATAGTCCATCACAACTGCTTTATTATTAAAAAAATAATTTTGTAACCCTTTTGTGCATAATTAATAAATAGTTAATACCTAATTATACCTATAATTAATAATTACATTATATTTTTTTATAAATATTAATTATAGAATTCAAAAATAATGATTAATATACTTATTAATTATATAATTAATAATTATATTTAATAAATAATTATATAATAATTAATATAGTTATCTAATTATTAGTCATGTTAATTAGTAAATAATAACTGTATTTAATTAATAATTGCATAATATTTAATATATATACATATTTTGTTAATTATATTTCATTCGTGATTAATATAATTATTAATTATGTATAATTAGTAAATAATAATTATATTTAATTAGTAATTACATAATATTTAATAAATATAAATTTGTTAATAATTAGTGATTAATATAATAATTACTTATGTATATTTAGTAATTAATAACTATTTTTAATTAATAATTACACTACTTATGTATAATTAGTAAATAATAAACATATTTAATTAATAATTACATATACAATATTTAATATATATTTTATTAATTATATTTAATTAGTGATTAAATATAATTTTATAATTACTTATTAATTATAATTAGTAATTAATAACTATATTTAATTAATAATTACATAGTAATTAATAAATATATTTTATTAATTATATTTAATTAGTGATTAATATAATGATTAATTATGTATAATTAGTAATTAATAACTATATTTAATTAATAACTACATTAGTAATGTATAATTAATAAATAAGAACTATATTTAATTAGTAATTACAAATATTTAATAGATATGTTTTTTGATTATATATTATTGGTGATTACTATAATTATATAATTATTAGTTATGTGTAACTAGTAAATAATAACTATATTTAATTGATAATTACATAATAATTAATAAATATATTTTATTAATTATATTTAACTAATGATTAATATAATTATATAATTCTTAGTTATGTATCATTAGTAATTAATAAATATATTTAATTAATAATTACATAATAATTCATAAACATATTTTTATTAATCATGTATAATTATAAATAACTATATTTAATTAGTAATTACTAAATAATCAATAAATATATTTTTTTAATTATATATAATTAGTGATTAATATATATAGTTTTTTTTGATAATTTTGAGGAATTTATTAGAAGCGGACCAAAGAAATGGCCAAAATTATACAGAGAAAAAACTATCAGGACATCTGATTACATCAGCAGCAGAGAAAGAACAATCAGGGATTCTACATTTAATGTAAAACATAGTGTTATATATACATTTATAAAGCAAGTCTGGTTCTCGGTCTTCTTAAGTGCCATTGAAAGTGATTTTGTTTCGTTGTTTCCAAATTTCCCATGCTAAGATAATCCATAGTAGTTATAAATAATTAGTAATTAATAGCTATGTTTAATTAATAATTATAATAATTAAAAAAATATGTTTTATTAATCATGGAATTTTTTATAAGTAAATAATTAATTAATTTAACCACCTTTAATACCCCTCAAATCACCTCATTATTTTGTTATATTACACAACTTTCTGGTGGGTCATCTATATTTACATACTGATTAATTATATATAATTACTAATTAATAACTATGTGTATAATATTAATTGTATAGACAATAATTATGTGTATAATTGTAATTGTAATTAGAATTACAATTACAATTACAATTACAATTATAATTATTAATCTTTTTGTTAAGTATAATTTTACCCAAGGGGTAACAGCCTAGCTGGTCAAAGACCACTTGTGCTACTGGGAAGGTCGCGGGTTTGATCCGTGACTTCTCTCAGCACCCCCTGGGGAGAGACATGTAACAGCGCCAGCTCAGGATTAGTCGGGTCAACCGTAAAACGGGGACCCGGATACCTGTTCATAAAAAAGTATAATTTTATGTTTATATAATAAATATATTTTGAGATAACATATGATAGATATCTTCAACAGTATAAATGAAAAGCAGATTACAAAATTAAACGTGCTCAGTTCATATTACTTCTAAGATGGGTGACCTATTGGGATGTGTTGTAATATGACAAAATAACAAGGTGATTTGAGGGATATTAAATGTGGTTAAATAAATTAATTTTTTAAAATTAATTTTTTTATTTTTTTTTAATGAAACTTGCTACAGACTAAGTAAATCCATCTCAAAAAATCTGCGATAACATTTTTAGAGACAGACGGTCAGCCATCATAAAATCCGTCGCTGATTGCAATCCGTAACGGATCCGTCCGTCACGGATACGTGTTTTTCTAGCAGTGTAATAAATTATTTTTTTATGAATAAGGAGATGTTATTAGCAAGACCAAAAGAATTGATCAAAATAATACAATCAGAAAAGAAAATTCTCTGGACAACGAATTACATCATTTGCAGAGAAAAAACATTTTGGGAATTTATACATTGTAGAATAGATGCCTTTGGACAGATAGTCACATGAAATCTAAGAACCATTAAAAATCAAATGGTTCCTAGTCTTCCAAATCTCCCAAGCAAGAAACGTCAGCAATGAAGTGCAAAAATCCTGTTGTAATTTTAAGAAATCTCCATTGAAGCACAAAATCAGCAAAGTTGGAAGGAATCGGAAGAGAAACACCAGCCCAAGCAAATAAAGAAGACCAAAACCATGTGGGAAGACTTGCAGTGAAGAAGCAAGCGACTTTGAGTTTCAGCCTCATCACATCTTGGACATTTCGTCTGATCAGCAGCAAGGAGATCAGATGAGCCAAAAACATCCGAGAAGGAAACCTGTTGTGAATGGCCGTTCAAGTGAAGAATTTCGGGTTAATCAAAGTGTAGGTCACTAAACTTTTACAAAGTTACAAAATGGTTACCTAACTTTAATTTATTTCTTTTTGGTCACTGAACTTTAATTTTTAAGAAATGAGAGGTTACTAGCCGGAAGTAACACATTTTTTTTGATGATGTGGCAACTGGAAAATAAATATTTTAATTATTTTTTATTGTATTTAACATAATAATGGTATTTAATATAAAAATTATATGAGTAAGTGAATTTCAAATACATTTATGTCAAATAATATGAAAAAATTTAAAAAATATCTATTTTCCGGTTATTAAATCATCAAAAAAATGTATTAATTCCGGCTGGTAACCTCCCATTTCATAAAAATCAAGGATCAGTGACCAAAAAGAAATAAATTAAAGTTCGGTAACCATTTTGTAACTTTGTAAAAATTTAGTGACCTATAATTTGTTTAACCCGAAGAATTTCACTTTGGGCAGAGCTGCGGACTTCCAACAAAGAAGGAAGGGCTCTGCGGGAAATGAACACCATCCTACCAGATAATATCATTTTATATTATATAACCTTTATTCTACATGTATTTTCAATTTAGAGTATTATTTTAAATAAAAAAATTTAATTTGATCATAGATACCCACTTGATAGATACCCACTTATTATAGGAAAAAATGGGTTAAGTGATCATTTTTAACGAATTGGCGGATAAATTAATATCAAAATCTAAAAAAATTGGATAAATTAATATTGAATACAAATTTAGAGGCAAATTCACGCTTAAGCCAATCCGACCTGACCCAACCTCACTCTCTCTCCAAAGTGCAACGACTTGATTTTTTTTTCTTGGGAACAGATGTTATAATATTAGGAGAACTTACTTAAAAATCATTGAATTAGATTTGCAGTGTGATAAAGATGAAAGATCTCTATCCAAAATTCATCTCTCTTTTATTGCAAATTTAATTCAATGGTTTTAAGTAAGTTATCATATGAGAACCTGATTATAATACACATCCCCTTTTTCCTTTTTCTTTTTCTTTTTTTTTTTTTTGGATTTTTATACGCTAATGTCTTGATTGGTCTACTTTTAATAATCTGCGATTTTTTCTTATAAGAAAATGAATGGTCACCCCTACCATAAAGTCTGGTCTACTTAAATAAATATATCTATCACCTTTTAATTTTAAGGTGATAGTTAGAAAGATACTAGAGTTTGCAACTAATAAAAAGGTGAAAGACCTTGAACCAAGTACACTAAAAAATCAACTTGATAAATGCTTAGAGAAGAAAAGGTTCCTACTTGTGTTAGATGATGTCTGGAACGAGGAGGGAGAAAAATGGGATCGTCTTAAGAGTTTTTTAGTGAGTAGTGGTGCTGCTAGTGGAAGTAAAATTATAGTAACCACACGTTCAATAAAAGTTGCTGAAATAACTAGTACATTGCCACCACATGTTTTACAGGGTCTGTCTCAGGATGAGTCTTGGTCTTTGTTAGTTCATGTAGCACTGAAGGGAATAGAACCAGAAAACAAACGTGTGATCAAAACTGGAAAGGAGATTGTTGAAAGATGTTGTCGAGTTCCTCTCGCAATAAAAACAATAGGAAGAGTGTTGCTCTTGAAAAATCCAGAGAGTGAGTGGTCAGATTTTGTAAAAAATGAATTTTCCAAAGTGCCTCAAAGTCCCACTGATATTTTACCAACACTCAAGCTTAGCTATGATTATCTCCCATCTCATTTGAAACGGAGTTTTGCTTATTGTAGTTTGTTTCCAAAAGGTTATGAGTTTGATGTTAAAACTTTGATTCATTTGTGGATTAGTCAAGGCTTTGTTGAGTCAAATTCAGGTCAATGTCTTGAAGAAATAGGTTTGGAGTATGTTTGGGAGTTAACATGGGGGTCTTTTTTCCAAGAATTAAAAAGGGATGCATTAGGCAATGTAGAGAGTTTTAAAATGCATGATCTGATGAATGACCTTGCAAATGAAGTGGGTGGGATAGAGAGCTGCATAATAACTTCAAATGAGAACAATATTGATGAAAAGACTCATCATGTGTCATTTGAAGTTCGTCTAGGCTCATCAGGGCACGTTCCAGCCTTTTTGCTTAAAGCAAAACGGTTGCGGACAATTCTTTTGCTAAGTCCGAAGTCAAGTGATGGTAGAGTTACTTTTTCAAACTTGAGACGTCTAAGAGTGTTAGATCTGCATGATTTAGGGATTGAGAACTTATCTCCTTTTCCTTTTATTAAAAAGAGAAAACACCTAAGACATCTTTTTGATAAGAAACACCTAAGATATCTTTTTGATCTAAGAAATCTTTTTGATAAGAAACACCTAAGATATCTTGATGTTTCAGAAAATTATGAAGTTAAGTTACTCCCAAATTCAGTTACCAAGCTTCCAAATTTGCAAGTGCTCAAGCTATCTTATTGTGACAAGCTTAAGGAACTGCCAAGAAATATTAGGAAGTTGATTAATCTTAGGCATCTTTATATCGATGGATGTAGGAGTTTGACCCATATGCCAAAAGGGATAGGAGAGTTGACTTCCCTTCAGACATTAGCATCGTTTATAGTGGCCAAAGACAGTTCTGTGTCTAAGCATATTGCTAGTTTGAAAGAACTAGGCAGGCTAAATGAATTGAGGGGAGGAATAGAAATTAGAAAACTGGGATATGTGAAAAGAGGTGAACTAGAACCTGGGGCTAAAATTTTGGAACAAAAAAAACATCTGCAATCATTGACTTTGAGATGGGATGGATATGATGATGGCAATAGCAGAGATGATGAAAGTTTAATGCAAAGCCTCCAGCCACACTCAAATCTAAAGGAATTGAGCGTGGTTGGGTATGGAGGTGTGAGCTTCCCTAGTTGGCTTTCTTCTCTCCAAAATCTCGTCCACCTTACGATAGAAGATTGTAACAAGTATCGGTCTCTACCTCTAGATCACTTCCCATGTCTTGAAAATTTATGTATTTGGAAATTAGACAATCTAGAGTACATAGAGAGTGAGGACAATCACTTCCCCTCCTTAAAGTATCTTTGGATCTTCGATTGTCCGAAACTGGAAGGATGGAGGAAGGGAAGGAATAATAGTGATGGTGCAGCAACCAACACAACAACAGAGTCCGTTCTTACTTGGTTGGAATTCAGGAATTGCGCCAATTTGAAGTGGGTTCCACTCATTCCATCTGTGACCGGGAAATTGTGTTTTAGAGATGTCAACTTTAAATCACTTCAGCAGACGGTGATGATGAAGATGAATGTGTCGGTTATTGAGCTAAAAGGTTGCGAAGGCTGCAAGATTTTTCCACCGCTAGATCAAATCCATTCTCTCAAAGAACTGTTGCTTTCTAATGTAAAAGATTTAGAATACATAGATAGTGAGGCAGATGGTCAAAGTGGATCAAAATTCTATCCATCCTTGAAGAAACTCAAGATAAAAAATTGTCCGGAGTTGAAAGGGTGGAGGAAGAAGAAGATGGATGATGATGATGATAGTACAGACGCAATAACAGCAGCAGATTTGCCTCAATTTCCTAACCTCTCTGAATTGAAAATTAGGCATTGTCCTAACCTCTCTTGCATGCCATTGTTTCCATCTCTTGATGAAAAATTGCATTATGAGGAATCTGGCATAGAACCACTGCTGCAAACGATGAGGACCACGACAAAGTCTGTTAAGCATATAGGGCCACAATCATTCACAAACCTTAAAGAACTGCATCTTTTTAAGTTGGAAGATTTGGAGTACATAGATTGTGAGGAGGAAAATTTCTCAAGTGAAGGAAAAAGAGGAGCAATAGTTTTTCCATCTTTGAAGATACTTTCAATTCGGCATTGTCCTAACTTGAAAGGATGGTGGAAGATGGGGGATAATGGCAGAACAACCACAACAGTCAGAGAGCTGCCTCATTTCCCTTCTCTGTCTCTGATGGGCATAATTAAGTGTCCTAAGCTTGCTTTGATGCCATTTTTTCCATCTCTTGATGATAAGCTTATGTTGGAGGATGCCAATACAGAGCCACTCAAGCAGACACTGGAGATGACAACTTGGGGATCATCTTCACAGCCTCTTTCCCGGTTGGTCACTCTAATAATATCGGAAATTGAAGACCTTGAATCTCTACCTACACAACGGTTGAAAAATCTCACTTCTCTTCAACATCTATTTATCAAGGGATGCCCAAGATTGGCTTCGCTTCCACAAGAGATGAGCCATCTTATCTCTTTAGAGTTGTTAGATATTAGTGCTTGTCCTCTATTGATCGAAAGATGTAGAATAGATGGAGAGGATTGGTCTAAAATTGCACACATCCCAAAGATTAAAATTGATTCCTTGGAGATTTAATCGGGAAGGTTGGTGCTTCTTCTCTCTTCAATCTATATATTGAGAATTAATTTTCATCTTCATTTGTTCTTATTTTAATGGCTAACAGAAAATGCTGTTATTATCATTGTACATGCAGAGAGGACTACCAATGAAAACAATATGAAGACAAAGGAAGACGTTCCTGCTGCTGATATGGTTTTCAATTCAACCTCTGTGTTGCATGCACTGCAATTCATCGCTTAAGTAAGATGTCTACAAGGATTAATTCTGGGTGTTCAATTCAACGTAGCAATCCCTGCTTGTGTGGGTTCCAAGTTTTATAATTTAATAATGTTTATTTACTTTCAGCTGTTCTGATTTGCCATCGATTATTGTAGGGATCTGATATATTATTTGATAAGGAACTTATGTATTTTGGGCTGGTTTTTCATTCTGTAATGTGAGTTATAGATTTGGGTGTATTGGGGATATATAGCCACCTGGCTAGGGTTGTAATCCTCACATTATAAAGTGACTTTCTAGCCTTTTAGCTTTTTTAATAAAAAGTTCAGCTTATCAAATGGGAAAAAAAAAACATGGCAATGATATGCGGAAGATAAAAATTTGTTACAAATTAAGTTTGCAATTAATCAGAACTTCTGATAATTTTTTTTGCAATATATATCTTCCTTCTGACTCACATGTGACACGTCTAATGATGCACAATTCTACTTTCCTTCATTTATATGAAGTATATTTTTACATAAGAAGTTGTTAAGTTTTTTTTATAAACATTTTCTTTAAATCCAAACAACTTACCCTTTCACTTACCTCACAACAACTCAATGTCAAGCTTTAGAGTTTAGAAGGCAACTAGCTATAGTAGGCAGTTAATCACTTTTAAACTCATTCCAGTTCTGCATAGGTAAAAGAATCTCTCATGAAATGACTCTTTCTAGTCTTTGCCACTTTTTTATTTTATTTCCTGTCAATTCTGGACACCTTGATCTACTAATCAGTTTTATAAATTCGAAAATCTTAATATTTCAATTTATGCTTGCTGTTTTCGTAGGTTAGTTGTAATTATGGTTGCAAGACAATGACCAATTTGAAGGATGGTTTTGCGCAAGCACTAGTGGTTGGTTCAGCATGAAATTGTGTATTCGAATTTCAATCTTGGAGAGCAATGTCGATAAGGCTGCCAATACAGAACCACCCCAGCAGACAATGAAGATCACAGCATGTGGATCTTCTTCACATTTTTAATTCACCTCTTTCCTAGTTGAAGGAACTGGAAATTTGGGAATTGAAGATATTGAATCTCTACGTACACAAGTGTTTCGAAATCTCTCCTCTTCAAAAACTGCATATTAAAGGGATACTGAAGATCAATTGCGAAGATTAAAGGGTTTTGAATGTTTTATAAGATTTTGAAACCCTCCAGTCCTGTTTGTAAAAATCAAAAGCAAATGGAGGTAAGGGTTTTAAAGGTTTTTTAAAACCTTTGAAACTTCTGGTTATCAATCCACCAAATTGGAGGGTTAGTTTTTTATAAAACTATTTTTTATTATTATAATCACTACAATACCTCCTAAACACCTGCTTACTTTTTTTTTTTTAATGTTTTCACAAACAGCTTAAATTAATAACTCTCACTTTAATTTACTTTAAAAACCCATACCTTAATTTACTTTATAAAACCTTACTTTAATTACTTTACTTTACCTTTATTTTTCCCAAACATACATAAATTAGATATTAGTGGTTCTATTGATAGAAAGCTGTAGAGAAAATGGAGTGGCTTGGCCTAAAATGGCACGCGTCCCAGTTATTGCTGTTCTGATGCAGGCTTGTGCCTTATCTCTCTTCAAGCTCTAGAATACTGTCACTTCTGTCATTGTTTTTCATCTTCATTTCTGATTATGTTAAAGGCTGATGAAAAACGCTATTTTCATGTAAAAAGTTTAAGTTTTTTTTTTGCCCTGATGATGTGCATTCAATTCTCTCTATCCCTTTGTCGAAAAAATCAAACAGAGGAGTGCTGCGATTTTATGCATCTTTTACTAATTCAATTTGGTAAGTTTTTTAGGAATTAACTTGAAATATTTTATGAATAAATTTGGATGATTTTTTATTATGATTTTTAGTGCTTTTGTTATTTTTAAATTTTGAGTTTTTTTTTTCTCTGTAGCCTATAAGTATAGGCTTGATTAATGAATGAAGTATTGTAAAAATGTGTGTGTTTAATTTTTCTTCTTCTCTCTTCCTCTCCACCCAAAATTTTCAACACGGACGTGATGATTTGGCACTTGAACAAGAATGGGTCGTATTCTGTGAAGTTTGGTTATTGGGCAGCCAGCCACGGAGTTAAAAATGTTTGACAAGTTTATAAAATGTGCTAGTTAGTTGGAAAAGCTTGTGGAATTGGTCAATCCAATCAAAAATTAAAGTCTTCCTATGGAGAGCAGCGTGGCATGCCAATTTCGGATGTCTCTGTCTTGTGTGGCACTTCTTCTAACTTCTGAGTCACTTTATCATGTTCTTATTGACTGTTCTTTTGCTAAAAATTGTTGGTCTCACTCAAAGAATTGTATCTTTCTGACTTAAAAGATCTGGAGTACATTGATAGTGAGGTGGAGGGTAGATTGACTGGAGGGGAAAAAGGATCAACAGTCTATCCATTCCTAAAGACACTTGAGGTATACAATTGTCCTAACTTGAAGGGATGGTGGAAGATGAGGATAATGGCAGAACACCCACAACAGTCGTGACAGAGCTGCCTCATTTCCCTTCTCCGTCTCGGATGGAAATAAAGTATTGTCCTAAGTTGGCTTTGATGCCATTGTTTCCATCTCTTGATGATAAGCTGGTGCTGAAGGATGCCAATACAGAACCACTCCAGCAGACAATGAAGATGACAGCGTGGGAATCTTCTTCACATGTTCAGCCTCTTTCCCAGTTGAAGGAACTGGAAATTTTGGAAATTGAAGATCTTGAATCTCTACATACACAAGGGTTTCAAAGTCTCTCCTCTCTTGAGAAACTAAACATTGAGGGATGCTGAAGATTGGCTTCTCTTCCTCAAGAGATCGACCGTCATCTTACCTCTTTACAGAAAAATTGGAACTTGCTAAAGCATAGATTATATGTGGATTTGCTATTTATTTGCTTTGAGCTATTCAGATATTTGCCATTAGATTAGTTATTCTTGGGATCTAATGCATTCTTCAACAAGGAACTGATGTATTGGGGATAGCCTATTGGGTGGGTTTTCCTTCTGATTTAGTGTTCACTTGTCTAATCATACATGGTTCTTTTTTTCATTTATATGAAGTATTCAATTATCTCTATCCCTTTGGCAATAAATCAAACAGAGGATGTGTTGATTTGGCACTTGAACAAGGAGTTAATTATCAGGTTTGATAAGTTTATAAAATGTTATTGGTAGTTGGAAAAGCTTATGGAATTTGTCAATCCTATGAAGAGCTTATTGTGATCGTCTCCCTTCTAGATTCAAGCTTCAACAGAACAGCTTCGCATGTCAATTTCTGATGTATGTGTCTTGTGTGGCACTTCTTCTGAGTTCTGAGTCACTTTATCATGCTCTTATCGAGTGTCCTTTTGCTAAAAGTTGTTGGTCTCACTCAAAGATTAATTGTTTGAATGGCAGTTTTGATACTTTTAGTGAATGATGTTTTCACAACTTGATTGTTAAGGATCTGTCTAAATGCAATATAAATGCTGCAATCTTTGCTGATAAACTTGAATGATCATTAGAGATGACCGAGGAATATTCAGTTATTGTGCTATCAAGCTTCTAGATGCACACTACTAAGTTATAAGGATATCTTTTGTTAGGCCTAATTACTAAAAAATACCTAAAATTTTCAACTTTTAACAATTATATCGCAAACTTTCAGTAATTACATAGTAAATATTAATCTATCAATATGTTTTAAAAAATACTCTGCGATCACTTTTTCAGCTAAACAATATCATTGTAACTTGTTTTCAGCTAAAAAATTATCACTATAACTTGTCAGAATAATTTTTTTAACTTTTAAAAGTCGATTTAACTCAAATATTACATGTTGGTTACTTAAAAGAGCTAAAATGTGCTTATTTATTTTGACTTGTGTGTTGTAATTTTAGACAATAAGTTACACATATACTTTTAAAAAAAATAAAATTATAGATTTTGACTATTACAATTGATGCAGTATTCAACTTACTAATTTTATTTGTTAATTTTTCTTTTAAAAAATTGTTACAGTGAGTCACACAGTCATTTTTTTTACCTGTAAAAGTGAATACAGAGTACTTTTGAAAAAGAATCAATAGATTAGTATTTGTTACGTAATTATTGAAAGTTTATGATATAATTGTTAAAAGTCGAAAAGTTTGGATATTTTTGGGTAATCAAGCCCTTTTATTAAGAGACATGCAAACTGTTTTAAGCTAGTTCTCAAATATATATGGCATGAGTGTCAGTTTTTGGATGCTGATTTATTGGTTCAATAATATTGCCATTTTCATTTATTTGTAAAATTTAGCTACTTCTAATATTATTGGTATTTTAGTTTAGTTGTGAATTTTAGCCAATTTAAAAATGTCACATGCTACGTGTGTGTAAGAACCACATGTTTCTAGTTGCCAGGTAGATTAACATGATAAAATTTTAAAAGTTGTAACTAAATTTAACTATTTTTAAATATTAGACATGACATACTATTCATAACAGATGACACATTATCATGACCCACATCATTTTCAAGTTGACTAAAATTAACAAAAAAGAAAAAGATATTTTCTAAATTATCAAAAATTCAAAAAGTGATTAAAATTGATAATTTATTGAAAATTATGACTAAACAATACTTCCTTCATTTCAATATATTTGTCGTTTAAAGTTGTGACACATGGATTTAGGAAGCTATTAATTCCTCTAAATTTTAGGAAAAAATAATTAAAATGACTTAAGTTTCCTTTGCAATTTTATTTCTATATGTCATTCAAAGTGATAATAAATAATAAAATATAGGGATAAATGTCAAAAATTAGCATTTAATATCGTCTTGATGTTTTGAAAGAAATGAATTTTTCTAAAGTGACAGGCGGAAGGACTACCTACTCCCTATGAATTTTAATCGAGCCAAGTGTTATATTTGAAGATGAGTCAAGCATGAACAAGCATTACATCATTCGACTTGGCTGGATTACATTTACACTCAAGTTACAAGCATTATTTGTTAAGAATATAACAAGGTATTTTTTTTTCGAAATAATATGACAAGTTGTATTTAATTATATATGGTTTGTTTAAATCACAATTTTTACTTCCTATTTGTACCTGATACGAATCACTATTCTAAGCCTAAAAGGTCCATTTCATGTAAGGCTCACGTTAGTCCATTATATGTCCTGACATCTTGAATCCTAAGTCAAGGGGGACTCTCTCATCCCAAGGGGGGTTCCTAATCCTAAGGGAACTCTGACTCATTACAGCGAAGAAGGACTCCTAAGCCTACAAGGACAAGGATTCCCGGGCTTAAGAGTATTGTTCCTACCACTATATAAACCCCTGCCATTTAGGGGATCAGGTATCGTTCTCTCATTCACATACATTCATAACTCTCAAGAGAAAATATCTAACTTAAGCATCGGAGTCAGACCCCGGGGACAGCCCCAAGTCTGCCCTTGTTTTGCAGGTTTTGGAGACTTGGAGCAGCTCAGGTAACATTCAAGCAAGGAGAATGTCCTGAACGTTTCATTAGTGCGGTGAGCATGGACTGTTTTAATTAAAAAAGTACTTCATCATGACGAATAGCGACCCTCCCTATGGTTTACCTCCTAGTTTTTTTGGCCTAGGAAGACTTCCAGCATGGATGCCACAACCACCCAGAACTTTTCAAGGGACTCCCCTCACTCAACAACCACCTACATTTCTAGTTCCCACTGCTAATCAAACTCATCAATGTACTTTAACTCTTGGAATTCAGAATCCTCAAACTCCAAGATTTCCACCAATACCATCGGGAACTCTTCCCATCACACCAGATCCACTGGTAACCTCCATGCCACTACTGGTTCCCCTAGCTCCATTAAGGCCTCCTGGAACAGATTTCAATGTTCCTTATTTACCCCCTCCACCTGTTTATCACCCAGGCCCTACCTTCATTCCAAATCAAGGAACTCTCATTCCCCGACCAAATAATGACATTCCCCCTCCACCGGGAGTGCAAGCTCAAACTAATATGGCCATACTTCAAGGGCACCATGAATATGTTCCCCAATTTGTTCCCCCTCCTGCACCTCAAGGAGATAATTTTGATGGTGGAAGGAAAGAAGGGAGGAATGACCTAGATGATGCATCCTCCCATCCTACTAACACAAGAGGGAAAGAGAGGAGTAGCATGATTAGAGCAGCTGATGTAGCCAGAAATTTTGATGAAGCATGTTAAAAGTTTGATGACAAAATCCAGGACATTAAAGGTTGGATAGAAACAAGGGACAAACAACTTAAAAAGAAAGCCAAAAAGAAAAAACAGAAAGCCGCCTCCTCAGTCCTAGAGATCAAGGAGAAAAGGCTCAAAAAGGGAGATGAGCAATTAGAAAGAGCAATAGCACAAAAGGTGGAGCAAGAGGAGGATGAAAAGGAAAAGATAGAAAAACAAGTCAGAGAAGTCATTGGCAAGATGGGCATGCAAGATTTCAACCCTGGGTTCAATTTAAAGAATGAGTCACCCTTAGCTCAACACTTTCTAGATAAACCTCTACTCAAAGGATTTAAGTTCCCCACATTAGACGTTTATTCTGGAAGGTCTGATCCCACAAGTCACGTATACAAATTCCAGGCATTTATGAGTGTCCAAACTAATAAGGACTACATATGGTGCAAATTCTTCCCTACTACCTTACAGGGGAACTCTGTTGATTGGTACAAAACACTACCCCCTCACTCTATACACTCATTCAGGCAACTCGCCACCGCTTTTAGGTAGAGATTTACAGCTTCCATCCAACAGAAAAAGGTGTTAACAAACCTATTCTCTATTCAACAAAGGGAAGGCGAACCTTTAAGAAAGTACATAGAGCGGTTTAATGATGAGATCGCGAAAATAGAAGATTTGAATCAAGGTGTAGCTTGCTTTGCTATGCTCCATGGTACGATAAACGAGGAATTCAGGAAGCAATTATTAGCCAAGGCGCCCAACAATGTAGAAACCTTAATGGCACTCGCCAACACAGCCATAAGAGTGGGTGATGGTCAGCATTATTTAAAGAAAATTAAGGAATATAAAAGAGAGCTTTCCCTAAGGGGAGAGAGGTGATCCCCAAAAAGGAGCAAAAACTCCAGTGGTAATAACGGATCTAAAAGCTCCAATCTCCCAAAATACACACCCCTCAATACATCCAGAGAATGAATCCTCATGCACATGAAAGGCAATGGAGAGAGGATAGAATGGCCAAAAAGGATGAGTTCATACACAGCTGAAAGAAGGGACAATGGCAAGTACTGCCAGTTTCACAAAGATGTAGGCCACGATACAGAGTATTGCAATCACTTGAAAAAAGAGATAGAAAAGCTCATACAAGCTGGGTCCCTTAGGCGATTTGTCAAAAGGGAGGATCATGATAGACCCACCTTTGACAAAGATGACCGAAGAAATGATAGAGACACAGAGAGGCGAGATAACAGGCAAGAAGAAAGGCTTAGAGATCAAAGAGGTGATAGAGGGGAATATAGAAGGAATGACAGAAGAAAAGAAAGGAGACGAGACCATAAAGATGATGAAAATAGTGATGGGACTGAAGGCGATAAAAAAGCTAGAGGGGGACCTGTCAAACACATATATGTGATTGCAAGGGGAATCGCAGGAGGCGATAGTTCTACCAAGAGAAAAAGGTCAGCCAGGTCCATCTATTCTGTCAATTTAAAAACGGTTCCAATAGAACATATTGGAATAGTGCAAATCTCAGCAGCAGATAAAGGGGCAACCGTAGCCCCTATGAAGATGCTTTAGTAGTCAAAGCTCTAATTCACAATTGCATAGTCCATAATATACTAGTGGACACGGGGAGCTCAGTGAATCTCCTCACTTTGAAAGTATTTGATAAAATGGGGTTAGACCAGGCCAAGCTGTCCCCCATTAACACTCCCTCGGTGGGCTTAGGTGCAAAATCAACAACAATAGTTGGCTCGATCAAGCTTGAAGTAGAATTGGGTGAAGGAGACATAACCAAGGCATTACAAGCAGAGTTTATGGTGGTTGATATCCCATTCGCATATAATGCTATTATTGGGTGACCTATTCTCAACGAAACGTGTGCTAGCATTTGCATACGATATTTGCTCTGAAAGATTCCAACTTCGAAGGGTGAGGCGATAATCAAAGGCGACTAGAGACAAGCCAGGATCGCCTATTGTCAGGCACTAAAAGGGGTGTTTTCAACCATTGTCATAGAAGAAAATATCCAACCAAAGGTAAATAAAGCCGAACCTATGAGAACTGTTCAAAACAAAGCCCTGGGGTTAGGCAAAGAAATAAAAGTAGGAGAGATGGACCTAAGGATCCTACAAGAAACTTTGCAACCATTATTAGAATTCCAGGACACTTTTGCCTGGACTGAGGATAAGCTAATAGGAGTTAGTAGGGAAGTGATGGTACACAAATTAAATATCGATCCAACAATCGCCCCCATAGTACAAAAGAAAAGGAAACACAGCTAGCCCAAGCAGATCGCCATCAATGAAGAGATCAATAAGCTATTGAAGACGGGAGTAATCAGGGAAGTCCAATACCCTGAATGGTTGGCGAATGTGGTGATGGTAAAGAAACCTAATGGCTCATACAGAATGTGTGTGGACTTTACTGATCTGAATAAGGCATGCCCAAAAGACAGCTATCCATTACCACAAATTGATCAGTTAGTAAACTCCACTGTAGGCCACCAGCTATGATCCTTAGTAGATACCAAATCTGGAAACCACCAGATACCAATGCATCAATTAGACGAAGCCAAAACCGCCTTCACAACCTACGAGGGCACTTACTGCTACACCAAGATGCCCTTTGGCTTAAAGAATGCAGGAGCCACCTTCAAGATGATGGTCAACAAGATGTTCAAAGATAATATAGGCAGCAATGTGGAGATTTACGTGGATGATATGATAGTCAAATCAAGGCGAGCGAAGGAGCATCTTAAAGACTTGAGAGAAGTCTTGAAAATTCTTGGAAGATTCAACTTGAAACTAAACCCAGAGAAATGCATCTTTGGTGTCAAATCTGGGAAGTTCCTGGGATTCATGGTATCCCAAAGGGGGATTGAGGCTAACCCTGACAAAATTCAGGCGATCATCAACATGGAACCACCTAAAACACTTAATGAAGTTCAAAAACTCACTGGGCGAATCACCGCCCTAGGGCGATTCATCTCCAGCTCAGCCAAATGATGCCTACCATTCTTTAAAACCTTAAAAGATCCCAAAAACTTTTAGTGGTCAGATGACTGCTCAAAGGCCTTCCAAGAAATCAAGATATTCCTGACATCCCCCCCGTTGCTGAGTAGGCCAATGGAGGGGGAAACCCTATACCTTTATCTATTCACCACAGAGGAAACGGTGGCAGCAGTACTTATAAGAGAGGAAGACGATGAACAATTGCCCATCTATTACATCAGCAAGGTGTTACATGGAGCTGAGCTCAATTATCCAAGGTTAGGAAAACTAGCCTTTGCACTGTTAATAGCAACACAAAAGCTAAGGCATTACTTTGAGGCACATCCAGTAGTAGTCAAAACAGACAGCCCCCTGAGAAAGGTATTGTAAAAAGCGGAGGCCTCAGGGAGAATCGCTGAATGGGCAATCCACATTGGAAGCTTGGGAGTCACTTATGAACCAAGAAAAGCATTGAAGGCCCAAGTATTGGCAGACTTCGTGGCAGAGATGATGCCAAGGGAACCCATGGCCCCCAAGGAAATTTCCCCATGGAAACTAATGGTAGACGGTGCAGCCTACTCAGCAGGGGTAGGTATTGGCATCTTAATCAAAGGACCAGACAATATAGAAATCAAATATGCAGCCAGAATAGTGTTCGCCACTTCCAATAATATGGCTGAATATGAAGCCCTCATCCTAGGGTTACAAATCGCCCTAGAAATAAGCATCACGGATCTGGAAATTTATAGTGACTCACAGCTGGTTGTTAACCAAGTCTCAGGCACTTTTCAAGCAAATAAGGATATGACCAAGTACGTCTCCACGGTGAAGCAACTCATTGCAGAAGGAGAAAAAAGGAATGATGTCTAGTGGCGAATATCACAAATCCCTAGAACAGAAAATTAGGGGGAGGATAGCATTGCAAAGATGGTAGCTGCGATCCTTAATGTACTAATTAAAGAAATAAAATCCTCTAGTATCGCCAAGGACAATATCCTACTAGTTGAAGATAATAAAGGAAGGATGGAACCGATTATCCAATACCTAGAAAAACGGTATCCTACTAAACTATCCATGGGAATTAAGAAGGTTAATGAGGAAAGCCACTGAATATGCTTATAAAGAAGGGGAACTGAGAAAGAGGTCCAAAAGCCAACATTGGCTTAAATGCTTGAGTGAAACTGAAGCAGATTATGTGCTGAGAGAAATTCACGAAGGAATAGGAGCCACCCATGAAGGGGCTAACGTGCTCGCCAGAAAGGTTATCCTAAGAGGATACTATTGGCCCACCATAAAAAGGGATGTTAAGAATCTGGTGTCCAAATGTGAAGCATACCAATTTCATGCCAATATACATCATAAGCCAACAGAAAACATGACCCCAATAGGGAGTAAATGGCCATTCGCCCAGTGGGGGATGGACATCCTAGGACCGTTTCCCATAGCTAAAGCACAGAAGAAATTCTTAATAGTGGCAATTGACCACTTTACTAAGTGGATTGAAGTAGAAGCGGTCCCAACAATTACATCTCAAAGGGTCCAAGACTTCTTTTTCAAAGAGGTTATATGCAAGTTTGGGATCCCCCACACTCTCATAACGGATAATGGCACGCAGTTCGCCTCTCAATCGTTCAGGAACTTTTACGAAGCTTTCCAAATTGAGCAGAAATTCTCCTTAGTTCACCATCCTCAAACTAATGGACAAGCAGAGTCAGCCAATAGGATCATTCTTCGAGGACTTAAGAAAAGATTGGAACAAGAAAAAACCAGCTGGGTAGACCACCTATTCAATGTCCTATGGTCCTATAGAATAACTCCAAGGGAACCCATAAGCGAAACTACATTCGCCCTGTGTTATGGTTCAGAGGTAGTGGTCCTAGTAGAAATTGGGGAAAGGAACTTCAGGGCTGAAGAACTCACACCCATTAACGAGCAAGAGCTTCGAGTAAATTTAGACCTATTGCTAGAAAGGCAAGAACAGGCATATCTAAGAATGATGTCATGCCAACTAAAAATGGCACGGTTTCATAATAGGTGAGTCCGAGAAAGAAAATTCGAAGAAGGTGAGCTAGTCCTTAGAAAGAGTAAAGTATCCACACAAGAAATGGGCAAGCTACATGCTAATTGGGAAGGTCCCTATCAAATAGCCAAAGTCATAGGCAAAGGCGTTTACAAGCTTAAAACACTCACAGGAGATGAAATCCCCAGATCATGGAACATGGAACATCTCAGAAAATTTCACCAATAAAAAAGACCTTACAATAAGATAAGGCGAGTTGAGATCCCTCATGGAAGCTGGGACAACAAAACCTCTAATAGCAACTGAGGTATTTATCTATTTTCATTTAAGTTTTTCTTTTTCTTTATTTAAATAATTAAGCAAATGTAAGGCAAAGGGGAGCCTAACTTAAATCCCCTAGAAGTTTAATGAAGTTATCATTTGTTAAAATCTAGCTTCATACAAATCAAAAAATTAAGACCTTTTACGATAAAGGCAAAATAAGGTGATACCCTACAAACGGGCGACTTATAGCCAAAACACCACATTAAGACCTCTCACATTGAGGCATAACAAATCACATAGTGGAAATAAAAAGACCTTAAAAAACTAAGGCAAATATGCTATAAAGACCTTTCACGACAAAGACAGTTATCAGCTCAAGGCGATCCCTTATTAAGGGGTGGCCTAATGAACAAATATCTTACTAAAATCTCAAAGGTTGGGGCACAATTAATCTTATAATAGAAGAAAAGACCTTAAGGCACTAAGGTAAACAAAGACCTTATAATTTAACTAAGGCAATTTTTAGTTCTTACTATGCATGATACAAGCATTAGGAGACTTAACACAATCCAAGGCGAGTGAATGAATAGCCAGTTAATAAGGATCCCCAGAATACTTAAGGGGCATATTCAAATTAAGGTGGAACCAAGGTGTTAGTAAAAGAAGAAAAAGGGGCGATACTAAATACTTCACAATAAAGGAAAAATCAAGTGAAGAATAACATTTATAAAACCAATGAAGAAAAGAAAAGGCAAATGAAGAAGATATAAGTATATTAAACAAGTTGTTTTGAGTATTTTACAAAAGGAAATACTTAAAATTGTTCCAAAAAATAAAGAAAATAAATACAAGGATGATCACTCATCCGTTTCATCTTCATCAGGGAAGATGGCATTCATAAATGTGAAGTCAGAGTCATGAAATTGATGCTGTGCAGCTTCACGAAGCTTCACCCGATATTTGATGAGGGTTCCACCAACGGAGCGCATTAGGATGGCGCTTTCACCCTCAAGCTGAGTAACTTTAGCCTGTAGGGATTCAACATTCGCCTTCAAGTCCGCGTTCTCCTTCTCCAGTTGGTCCGCCTTCTCAGTCATTGATTGTAATTGGGCTTCGAGATCAGCTTTTTCTTTATTGCACTTATCTTTTATGCGCCTGGTTTTATCCTGCTCCTTCTTCATCTCAGCATCCGCCCCAGCAGTCGCCTTATCCACTGCGGACTGAACCTGAGCTTGCACATCTTTCACTGCTCTCTAGTGAGCTGAATGCTTTGCCTGATACTTATATTTCATTGTTTGAATAAGGTTCAGCATATGAAAAGAATACATAAGAAAAAGTCAGCAAACTAGAGTATTTAAAGTAGAAAAAGAAGAAGATATAACATATGTCAGAAACTTACTGAGAGCATGTGCTCCTGAACTTGTAAGGCGAACGAGTTATGTGTCCGCCCTGAAAGACCTTCCATATCAGCAGGGAGGCTTATCTCTCTGTTGATCAGGGTGGCAACTTGATTATCTTTGACGGTGGGATTCCCCAGCTCGTCCACTAATCCTTGGGCATAAGCGCTCACATCAGCAAGCTCGCCCTCAAAACCAGAGGACCCATCATTAATGGTCTCCAGTAACTGAGAGCGAGTCTTCTTGGGCGCAGCTGCTGACTTCAGCCTCACCTTCACCAATCTCTTTCTTTTCTTGCTCGCCTCAGAGGGCTGCTTCTG
>CANYLF010045135.1:0-14563 GCA_948193215.1 Bocquillonia castaneifolia
TAAACATGACATGTCATCTCTAAAAGAGATCGAGAAATTTAAGATCTAATTAAAACATTTTAAAGTTTAGAAAATATTTAAAATTTGAAATAAAGTTTAAATATAAAATCTTTGTTATTAAGAGTAGTATATATACTCTTAGAGCATCTCCAATGCAATGCTAAATGGGAGTGTTAATGTTATAATTTGTCATTTAGTCTTAAAATTAACTCCAATGCATTACTAAAAATTGTGTCAAACTTAGCATATGCTATACTTGGTGCCAAATTTGGCACAAATTGTAGCATATGCCAAATTTTGACATTTAATGTTTATTCCATATTTAATTAAATATTACCATTATTGATTTGATTGTATTTATTGATTTGACTTATTATTTCATTTTCTTCATATTTCTTCTTTCCTTTTTTTATGTTTTTTTCTTTTTTTTTCTATTTTCATTCATTTTTTTCATTCACAACAATATCTAAAGTAATTAAAGCAGTTACTATATAATAATTGATTATACAACTACCTTTAAGATTTTGTATTGGAGATAAAATTAAAATTCTATTCTAAATATGATATTTTGTTATTTTTTTATTAAATTTAATATAAAAATATAATATGCATTGGCATGCTCTTAGAATTACACCTTTCTAAATAATATTCTTTCTAAATAGTAACCACTCTTGTCCCATAAGACTCACATGGCCGAAACCTACTCTAAATGGAAGTAATATTTAACGGGAGACGATTGTAAAGGGATGTCAACTTGGTACAAACTAGAAAGTCAATATACCCATAACATATCTTCTCTATTTTATAAATATTAAATACCTAATAAATCACACAGATAAAAGGATTTTGAATACACTCTTAAAGAGGATAATGATTAACGTTCCAGTTTGGAACATCCCAATAGGGATATTTTTGTCTTCAATATAAAATTGTTGAGTTTTTCAATACATATTAATGGATCATCATTTTACGATACATAAACATTTTTATTTATAAATTACACAAATACCTTCATTGGGAAATCCCAATTTGGGACATTAACATTTATTGTTCTTAAAATTTGATATAATTAGAAGTATAGCTAATTAATTCAATCATCTAAATCTGACTCGATCAGGGGCGGAATTACATTGTAGTATGTCGGGGCACTGTCCCTTAAAAAAAATTTCCTTATATTATGTGTGTGTTTATGTGCTGCCCAAAAAAAATAAATATTTGGCCCCCACCGTAATTTACATTAAAAATATTTGGTTTAGATTTATAGTTTTCATATAGAAGTTTTTAGTCCATCCATGTATATATATTATTTATGTATATAGGTATCGGCTCCCTAAAAAACAAGTATTTTTCTCCTAACCATTCCACAACATAGAAAATTTACTTCAAAAATTTTCTTTACTCCCCAAAGGGAACTGTTGATCCAAGATCCCTTTTGATGTACACAATAATCCACTAAGTGATGTATTTAACGTTTCCTTAAGAAATTTACAGAATTTCTTCAAATAGGGCAAAATGCACGATCGTGTGTATCGCTTATGCACGATAGTGCGTCCTAGTACACGATCGTGCAGATAGAAGTAAAAACTATCCCAAAATTGAAGACCCTCATGCACGATCATGTGCAAATATGCACGATCATGCAAAAGGGATCCAGTAACTTTTGCATTTGAAAAAGGGAATTTGCACGAGCCACATGCACGATCAAACCTCGTGCACACGATCAAAGTGCACGATCATGTGTGTTCTTCATTCTACCAGATCAGCATTTCCAGAAGGCCTGAAGAGCTACCACGTCATCCTGCACGATTGTCTGCCTCCTATGCACGATCGTGCGTGCCGTTATACATGCAAACAAATGACTTGTCCCAAGCATAGAAACAATACTATTTGATCTTTGGACTACTCCAAACAACTAGATTGGAGTTAAGGCCTATAAATAGAGTACAAAAACTAATTGCTAGGGTTACACAACTTTAGATTTGAGATTGAGAAACCTAATAGCTTTATTTGTTTATTTGTAAGCTTTCTAGCAAACCTTTTTAATATTCTCTATTGTTTGAGCCTTGTGTGCTCATCTTTGTTTATGCAATCTTGTTAGGGTTGTGTATGGCTTGAGAGATATGTTTTCTTGTTAAAGGTTGAAGATTTTCCTTCAAAACTCTTGGGTTATTGGGTCTTAGAGTGAGGATCCTTGGTTTGGTTTGGTTTGGGTTGGGTTGGGTGATCAACCATTAAAATCACTTGTAAAGGGTTAGTGTTGGCCTATAAAACACTTGTACTGATTAAAGATCAATGGAAACCCAAAGGTTGTTGGGTAAGTGGATGTAGGCAAGCCTTGGCCGAACCACTATAAATTGTGTGTGTTCTTATTTTCGCATTTATTTTCATTGTTGTGATTAAACACCTATTCACCCCCCCTCTAGGTGCCATTAGGGATTTCACAATTATTTAGTGTTTTTTTCATTAAACTATATACTTTGAACTTTATAACAAAACTATCATATTCTCTAATATTTTCTTTATTAAACCTTATACTTTCATTTTTGTTTCTTTTTTTTTGACATGATATTGATTGTTCCAATTAAAAATAATTGATATCATTCAAAAAAGTGTTATGTATGTCTACATTTAAGAGTTGTAAATTGTAGGAAGAATAACTGTGATCCGAGTAAACATATATTTTATTATTTTTTATAAGTATATAACTCTCCTTTGTCTGTTTATCTTTACCAGGTATCTATATATCTACACATGTTGCATATGATTGTAATTTTTTTTTCAAATTTCATGTGTCTTGATTTTAGTATTATTGTTTTAAAAAGTGTATTTTCTAAAATACTGTATATCTGACGGTTTAGTATGCTGACTGTCAACTTTTTTTCTTAATAAAAGATTATTTTTAATTTCAGAAAAAATTATTGGAATGTTAAAAAAGAAACAAGGATGAATGTATAGGTTTTAATGAAAAAATATTAAAGAATTGATTAATTTTGTTATAAAATTAAAATACAGGGTTTAATGAAAAAGAATTGGTTAGTTTTGTTACAAATTTCAAAATACAGAATTTCTTGTGTGGTAATTAAGCCTATTTATTCGTTAGAGAAAGAAAACAAGCCAAAAATGGCAATTTTCAGACAATTTCAATTAAGTTGGGGCCTAAAATGAAAAATGTAAATAGAGCAAGCACACAAATGCAAGTTGTCATGAGCCTTATACCCTAGTTCTTAACGTCAATTTAGCAAGGCCGCTTCATCAACAAAATGAGCAAAAGCTTACAACTTTACACAAGAAAAGACCATAATAAAGCTAATAACAGGTATTTTCATTGCTTGTACGCACTTATATTTGAAGGCGTAACCGTTTCAATGACCAATATTCTCAATTGGGTTCTTGAATTTTGCTGGGTTTTGTGTTCTGGGGCTACTTGTCAAGCCATCTTTATGGTGCACTGCACCTAGAATTTGTCAATGTGACGCGACAGTTTTCTTAATTTGTTTGTGTTTATGAGCTATTTTATATGTGTTTAAGTATTTGTATTACTTGCTTCAGTTATGTTTTCAATTGTTAATTGAGTCAATATCTTTCTCACTTATTCTGCAATTGTTATAGTATTCATATATGGGAACTGATGGTTATGGCTTTGCAATTCAGAGTAGCTTTTTGTCTGTGTAGTATTTCATTCTCACGTGCTTTGCTCACATTTCATGGGTTGTTTGTTTCTTTTTTTTTTCATTATGTGTTCTATTATTTTTCCTTTTTTTTTTTGAGATTCTTTGTGTTTATTTTGACAGTACTAGTGAATTACATGGATAACATTGGAGGATATTAAAGAAGATTTCTGTTGGAGGGAGAAAATTTCCTCGCAAATTGTCTTTTCCTAAGAGAAACTCCTCGTCCTGTTTGATGGGCATGTGAAAGGAAGTATATGGTTATTGAATATTTTTTATCCTTCAAAGATTAGACATTCTTATATTTAAGTGGGTGGCACAAGATGAGTTATACAGTTTCTCCTCAGAACTCTGTAGCTGAAATTCATTCTTTGCATGCAAGCTTTAAACAAGCAGGGCCTGGTTGCTCCATGGTGAAGGCATCGGTCTTTGATCTGAATTATCTGATGAAGTGTAATTACAGGAATCAATCTTGTTTACAATGTACAGGAGATATTCGATCAGGAAGTACTTTGTTTTCTTTGCAATGCAGGGGACTGCAAAGAAGCGTTTGCATTGATAGGGTTGATGAAAGTGAACATGATGAGTGGAGCTCTGAAACTCGTATATCGACCACAGAGAGAAATTTCAGGGGGCAAATGAGTGTAAAGAATTATGAATCTCCAGAAATGTCTATTGATGGACCTTTCGTTGAAAATGATGAGGAGACCAACAATGAAATCCTTCAGCATTTGTGCAACAAAGGCAAGCTAATAGACGCACCCAAGCTGATAGATATTATGGCACGTAGAAACCAGATTCCTGACTTCATTTGTTGCACAAACTTAATTAGGGGCCTAATCAAAGTGGATCAAATAGATAAAGCTGCTAAAGTCCTCAAAATCATGGTCATGTCAGGTGGGATTCCAGATGTTATTACCTACAACATGATGGTCGGTGGTTTATGTAGGAGAGGAAAATTAAGATCTGCCATTGATCTCCTGGAAGAAATGAGCTTGAGTGGTTGCCCTCCTGATGTTGTTACTTATAATACAATAATACGTTGCATGTTTGATAATGGAAATTTTGATCAAGCTGTTCAATTTTGGAAGGAGCAATTGAGGCGAGGATGCCCTGCATTCCTGATAACCTACACAATTCTCGTTGAGCTGGTCTGCAAGCATTGTGGAACTGTTCGAGCTATGGAAGTATTAGAGGATATGGCAATTGAGGGCTGTTATCCTGATCTTGTTACCTATAATTCATTGATAAATTTTAATTGTAAACAGGGCAAGTATGAAGATGCAGCACTGATCATTTTTAACATGTTATCTTATGGGATGGAACCCAATGCTGTAACATACAATACGCTTCTCCATTCTCTTTGTAGTTCTCAGTTATGGGATGAAGTAGATGCAATCCTAACAGATATGAAAGCGACTTCCCATCCTCCTACTGTTGTTACTTACAACACACTGATCAACGGGTTGTGCAAATCTGGACTTGTGGATCGAGCCATCGACTTTTTTGATCAAATGGTACATGAAAATTGTTCGCCTGACATTGTCACTTATAACACTCTCCTTGGTGCACTTTGTAAAGAAGGTTTATTGGATGAGGCCCTTCAAGTGCTCAACTTTCTGAGTGACAGCAGCTGTTCTCCTGGGCTCATAACTTATAATACTGTGATTGATGGATTGGCAAGAAGGGGCTACATAGATGAAGCAATGAGATTATACAATCAAATGACAGAGAATGGGATCACACCTGATGGCATTACTCATCGTTCATTAGTTTGGGGATTTTGCTCAGCTAATCGATTTGAAGACGCAATGGATATATTGAGGGAGATGGGAAATAGACACCATAGGATCAACAGTAATGCTTACAAAATAGTGATTGATGGATTATGCAACATTAAGAAGGTTGATACTGCAATACAAGTTCTAGAAATGATGATCTCGAGTCGATGCAAGCCAGATGAGGAAATTTATTCTAGATTAATTAAAGGTTTGGCAGATGCTGGTATGATGGAAGAGGCAAAAGAATTGCGGCAGAAATTGATAAACAGGATGGTTCTTAAAGATCAAACTATATTGGATTGATATATTATGTAAGAAATATTTCTTGTAGCTTAGCTACAATTTCCTTTTTAGTTTTAGGGGTTTCATGGTCTAGGTTTTATTTTTCCTTCTCAACTTAAAGAGCATGTTTCAAGCAACTTAACATGCCATAGGATCGTAGTGTGCCTCATTAATCATTATTATATTATATATATATGTTTTTTCATGTTCAATGATCAAATTCATGTTACCATTGTAAGCAACAGTTCTAGGGTAGCTATGGATCCATATGTATTCTGGAATAGCAAATTGCAAAACTTGGGGGAAGAAACTCTTCTTTTCAGCTGGTGATTCCAAAAAATTACAAGTGACTAGTCCTAAATGACAGATTTTAAGAATTGGCTGTTTAACATTATTAGACATTACAATTGTATTTGCTAACATTATTAGATATTACAATTGTATTTGCATGAAGCCATGAACCAACTGTTGGTGGTGGATTTCCCAAAGATGCACTTGCTTGCATAAGAGACAAATAATATAAATTTCTGCTTAGAAATGTATCTTCTGCATTAGGATTGGAAAATCGAGTTTCAGTTACAATATCTATCAAATGAACTGAAAACAACTACCTTCACCCGAGTGAAGCAGAACAAAGGCAACGCAATTTATAGATTTTGCTCTTTCTAACAACATGACAACTCAGTTAAAAAACATAAAAAATACATTCGCAGAATATTCTCTGATATATCTAGTTAGCAGGGAAAGAAATTGTTGTTCTCCTGTACTGTTTTGAATCTTTTCTAACCATAATATCAAAATGAATATTGTACATGACTGTAGTCACCAGATGTTTGGATGGTCATCTCAAAACAATTGCAGAACATAACATGTTCCTCCAGCTCCAAAAATCAGTATTATGCTCTTAACAAACACCATCATGCTTTTCCAAAAATACCACACAATTAAATCTGATGTTGAGCGCAAGTGTTCCTCACACCCCTTCTGTTCATTCAAAGAACAGCCCATCTGGTGATTTCAAATGTCAGAACCACGCAGGTAGGAAAGAACAGAAACTAGTGTCTAGCATTTAAGAACTCAAGTCCTTATAAACGTCTAGCAAAGGGAAGGTCTTATTTAGCCTCTTGAATGAATCTTCAGAAATAGCATTCATATTGAAAAGAGAATTAGCCAGCTCCATAGCTTCGACTCGTAATCCTGAAAAGCCAATACCTTCAATCAACAAGATGTATGTAGTTTCATTTGATCGACACCCCTTTTCAATCATTGCTAAAAGCACTTCAATGGCATCATTGACCCTCTGTACTTTACACAATCCAAGAAGAATGATGTTATAACTGACAACGTTAGGCTGAAATCTCCCGCTTTGCATATCTACTAATAGCTCAATAGCTTCATCCACCATTCCATCTCTGCACAAACATGAAATGAGTGAATTATATGTTATCTCATCTGGATCAATTCCTCCCATGAGCATCTTCAATATCATTTCCAATGCTCGATATCTATCTCCAGAACTCCATAACGCACTGAACATCGTGTTGTACGAACTCACATTTGGAGGACAACCGACTTCATCCAGTTTTTCAAAGACCTCCAAAGCATGCTCAGCTTTTCCTGTCTTGCACAAACCAGCCATTATAGTATTATAGTTCACTATATCTGGCAAACAACCATCAGAGATCATATACTCCAGGAATTCAGTCGCTGAATCTAATCTGCCATCTCTACAGAACGCAGCAATCAATGGGTCATAGCAGTAAGCATCAGGTCTGAAACCCTTTTCTTTCATAGACCTCAATAAACTCACGGCTTCCTGAATTTTGCCATCGCGACAGAGTGTGCCAATCAAAATGCTATGAGTGACAACATTAGGCTGGCAACCCCTTGAAATCATCTCACTAATTAGTTTCTCCCCTCCATTCCATTTCCCTTGGCTCAAAAGGGTTCGCAATAGTATATTATAAGTGATTACATCTGGCTTACAACCCCTTGAATTCAAGGTCCTAAGAAGCTCAAAAGCTTTATCCACCATCAATTCTTTACACATCCCTCTAAGTATTGCATTATAAGTAAAAGTATCAGGCTCAAGCCCTTCTGATAACATCTCATCCAAAAGCTCCATAGCCTTATCAATCCCACCATCAAGAATGGTTGCTTCTATCAAAATTGTGTAAGTAATCACAGTTGGCTTACAATTATCCTTCAACAATTCTTCAAAAACCTTCAAAGCAGAATCAAGCTTTCCCCTACTACAAAAACTCCCAATCATTATATTATAAGTAACGACATCAGGCAAAAATCCCCTACTTTTCATCCTATTAAGAACTTTATTAGCATTTTCAAACTGATTAGCCTTACAAAACCCACTAATCAAAGCATTATAAGCAAAAACATCAGGTTTACCATATCTCTCCAAAATTTCCATGACTCTAATAGCCTTCTCTATATTTCTTGAATTGAAAAAACCTTTAATAAGCTTAGTACACAAAATAACATCAGGTGTGTAACCTTTATCAACCATGCACTCAAGAAAGTAAAGAGATTCATTGTACTTGCCTGCTTTACAAGACCTATTTAGCAGTTTCATGAGATGTACCTCTTTGAAATCAAAAGAGAAGACATGGGGTTGTCTTGTATCAGCTGAAACCCTGACTTTTTGTGGGTTGCTGTTATTGTCATTCAGCTTTGGCTTTGAGCAGCTAACTACAGTGCTATGAAGTGGATTTGAAATGGGTTTTTGGTGTTGGGTGGTGAAGGGGATTGCATGAGGGAGAAACTCAGAAGAAAAAAGAGACATGTTAATAGTTTTTTTCTTTCTTATTGTGGATTATGGATTATCATTTTTTTTGCAGAAGAATTATTGAGATTTAAGAGGTAGAAATTTTAAGATGTCTAAAGATAATGTAACCGGAAACCTGGAATGTGTTTTGACATTGAGTGAGCGTTTATTCAAACAAATATTTCATGTAGATTTCGATAGGATTGCAGAATACAGATACATACGTTATGGATAAGGAGTCAGCCACATGTTTTTAGCTTGAACCGGGTCCAATCAGAATGTCCTCATGACCATTAATTAGTCTTTTTATTTGTTGGCTATTGTTTTGCAAATTCTTTATTTGAGGATGGATTTTTTTTAAGTCTGGGAATTTGAATAAGAGACTTCAAGTTAATTATTATAAGCATTTTCACCACTAAGTTATGTCTGCAAAGATGTTTAATGAAAGATCAATTATACCACTTTAGTGTTATGCACAGTCCATGCGTAGATGGCCAACGAAATTTAAGATAGAAATAAATAATATTTGTTTCTAATTTTTTTACCAACTATTTACAAAAGCATCACTGAATTCAATATCTGGTAGATTTATGAATTGATGTGATTCCAAAAAGAAATTATTTTTCGTTTCGAGAAAATACAAGTGCGTGCGTTTCTGTTCCATTTTAATGTTTTTTTTTTTTTTGAAGACATTCCATTTTAATGTTTGATCTATGCTTGTTGCTAGCCACTGCAATTCAGTTCCATTCACTAGGAAACTAGCCAGAGTGAGAGCATTTTACATTTCCTTTCCTTCATTTTTTTACCGCACTCCAAATTTAATGTGTTACCAGTAAATACAAAACAATCACCAACTAATCAACCACGAACTAGCTTAAAAAGTTGTGGACATTTGATATGTATTTTCATTCAACTCCTAGTTTAGTTAGATGCTTCCAGGCAGCTGACTAGATTGTTCCAAAGTGAGGATTTTTCAGGACAAGCCATATTCAGCATGGTCTTCCAATGTCCAGCATTCAGCTCCTTTTTTAGCTCAATTGCTCGGAAGTTGGTGATTTGCTGAAGCAAAAAATCATAGACATGAGCACAACTACCAAGTTAAGAAACGAAACGTCTTACAGCATTCAACTTAAGTTCATAGCTATTATTACCTTAGTCAACCATAAAATATATGTAGCAGAATGCATTGCTTGTGCTTGGAAATCTTCGTAGTCACTGTCGGGTATAGTTGAGCATGAATGTACAAGACATAACTCATAATTTAAAAACAAATTGATGTCAGCAACCATGCGAGACTTGCACCCAGCTTCATGGGTTGAATCACTAGGATTAGTGGCAAAATGCCTTATCCAGCATAGGGATAGGAACCGTCGATAGAGCCACAGAGCCTGTAATTCATTGATTAAAAGTTAAAATATCACTTGAAGTTGAATAAGAAAGTATCTCCAGGACATAGTGTGCCTTGGGTTAATTCTTCCTTTATCTACCAAGCAATTGACAACACCAACTCCTTCAAAAAAGAAAAGGAGAACGCAAAGAATAAAGAAGAGAGAGAGACAATTTTTCATACCTCTCTTCCTATATAATGTCTTATTAATTCTTCATTCCATTTCAGGTCCTCCTATCAAATATGCACATGTTCAAAATGGATGACAATCCAAACAAAAATGCAGACAGAAACAAAAATATTGTTATTGTTTTTTTATGAATCAGTTACACCAGAGCCCAGAAAAATCACTGGCCCAGTACCTTGGGACGGGCCGGGCCGGAGCCTGTCCACATGGCTCAAAAGTCAACCCCTTGATACTAATAGCAACCAACCTGGACTCCTGGACTCTTATATACAGATCAGACCCACTACTCATTTCCGATGTGGGATTGGGGTGTTACAAAGAGATGGCTTAGATAAATAGGATAACACAAGATTTTAATAAAACATTGTGTTCATACAAAAACATAGACTAGCTTCTAGAAGATAAAATATACAATAATGATAATAATAATAATAATAATAACAAGAACAAGAATAATAATAATATTAATGGCAAGTTATGGATCATCAATATACCTGCCAGATTTCAGAAATTTCAAGATCATAATCAGCGGATCCATCTTCTCGTTTGTGACAGCACTCCTCTAGAATCCTAAGCATTAATCTCTGAATTTGGAAAGCCCTCAAAATGTAAGAAATGTAGGAATAACCATACAAATTACATACTACTTATCAAACAATACTTGAATTTCATCATAGTTTGTAATATCGTCAAAACAATATTTGTAATGCTGTATCTGATAAAAGATAGTGGCTTTATTTATTAATATATTTCTATTGCACGGTTCAGAACTTCAGATGAAACTCACCATGCGATAATGAAAGCAAGAATTATCAGCAACATGTAACCCAGCCCAATTTTTAGATTTCTTCAGCTCAAGTAGCACCTGAAGGTAGGAAGCAGAAAATTTGGTCCTTATATTTCAGGAAAATCATCTATAACCAACCAAAACAAGAAAATAAAGGCAAGACAGTCTGACTACAGTTACAACTTGAGAATAAAAAGAAAAATACCATATTTGAAACCTATCTTTTGATGCACAATTGTAAGATGAGAATACAACTCAGCTAGGTCTTGATTCAAAGTAAATTGGGGTCATCTATATTTGATTCTTTTCTTCCAATACACACTGTTTTGAGCTAAATTTTCAACAATGTTCAAGACTTCTAAATCATTTTGAACCACTCTCAACCAAGTCAACTTAGGTCTATCTATTCTTTTCGATTCTACATTTACTCTAATATAGTCAACTCTTCTACTCTAATATGTTCAAATATGTCTACAGCTTCCATGCTGAAACCATCTTAATCTACCTCCCTCAACTTATCCTTAATAGGAGCTAGCCCCACTTCCCCCTTAAATCCAAGATCACTGCAAGAGCACTAGAACACTCTGAATGGACTTAGAAAGTTACCTGTTCTCTTGTCATGTAAGAAACCAACCAGGAGCGGTGATTCCATGCTCGGTAATTCATTTTTGATCTCTGCAAAAGGAAAACATTAAAAATCATAACCCCCCTTGAAGGCATGACCTTTATATAGAGGTTACACCCACAGATGCGGTGCCAAAAATCATTAGTTCAATTTCATGCACATAGAACACTTCTACTGGAAGATGTGTTGCTAAAATTTATCTGCATAGCCTCTATCAAGCCAATTCTCCAATTACCTAACCTAACAACCTTGTGAAGGATAGCAAAAAATGAACTACAAATTCAAGTGATACAAGAATACAATAACTTGTTGCTACGAAAAGTTTATGAACCTTCATTAATTAACAGTATCCAATTCCTGAACTGAATTTAAACCTCTGCTATTTTTTCCACAAGCTCAGATTCTTTGCCCAAAATCTCTTTCATAGTTAAGCATTTTCCATCAATCGTCTTAATCACCCATCGCCTATAATTAAAACACAAACAAGAATTAGGCCCTCCACTTCAAAACGCTACAATGAGAGCATAAGTTGCTAATATTTTAAGCAGTTCAATTATCATTACAAAAACATCCACAAATATTACCTATGGCACCAAGCTTGTTCACTTTTAGGTGAATATGAAAGAACAAGAGCTGACAAGAGAAGCTCATCAATGAACACTGGCATGGACTGCTTCTTTGATAAAATTAACTTCCTGTGACGTGTAAATACATCACTGAAAGTTGGTAACTTTCAGATTGTAATAGAAACTGTAACTACAATACATTAAATACCTGGAATTCCAAGCAGTACCAAAATCACAACTTAACAGTAAAAGAGCTTTACTATGCTTCATAACATCACTTTCAAGAGAAGAAAACCTAAAAGAATCATCATCTTCAACAAGAGGCAAATTCTTGAACTGTGTAATTGCACTGAAGAAGGCATTTTTTGCAGCTCTATAAAGTGGAATAATTAAATGCGTTGAAATCCCTAATTTATGATCTTTATTCCAAAAATTGGTACTCTCATGATCCAAGGCATCAACTTCATTGATTTCTGAGCTCAAAATTTCATCTTTTGATTGAAATTCACTACCCTCTGCTTTTTTTTTTAGTGCAGCAAACTGCGATTGATGAATAAACCCAACTTCATCACTGCAACAATTTTTTTAAAAAAAATCATAAAGTTCATATCTTTACATGAATCAATAATCAAAAACAATACAATCACATGCTTACATGAGAGGATCAGACTCTAAAATGAGCTCCAATTGATTCAGCAAATCAAACGCTTTTTCTTTGTTCATTTCCAGAATTCCACTTTCTGTTTGGTTGCCACGAAAATGGGAGAGAAGTGAGAATTTGATATCTTATCTTTTATATATATATATAAAGCTCAACTTTGAGATATCATTTCACTTTTTTTAACTCTTATCATTGAATTCTATCATTTGTAATATACATGATACCCTTTTATATAATTAGTTTGTAACATCTTTTATTTATTATATTATTTTTTAATTTAATTGTTATAATGATTATAATGGATAATTTTGACATTAAATAATTATAATAATTTAATTAAAATTTATAAGTTATTTAAAAATAAAATTATTCATCATTAATTAAAAATATATATATACATAATACTTGTTTTTCTTTAATATATAGTATATATCGAATTTACTTAGATTTTTACTTTTAAAAATACATTCTTAAATTGTGTGAATAATTAAAAAATTAATAATCACAACATTTTATATTATTAAAATAGTTATTTTATGAAATTTAAAACTTGTCTAAAAAATAAAAATGCAATGATAATTAAATCATTACAAATTAAGTGAAGAAATCAATCTCATCTACAAGTTGTAATACCCAAAATTTCCGTTTTAATTAATTTATAATTCAGGAATTAATTAATTAAGTTTTAATCTTTAAAAATTAAAAATGGTAGTTACGGGTGTCCGTTTAAGCTAAAAATTTGATTGAACGTGTTAAATATATTCCCGAGCTTATGGTTAAAATTTGAGCAAAAACCGAATCAAGAATAAAATTTAATTAGCAAAAAGGACTAAACTAAAAAACATAACACTTGCTTCTCTATACCTATTCTATCTGCTGAGGACCCAATTATGAGAAAACTTTAAAAACATAATAACCTCTACATTACCTAAATTCTCTCCCTACGACCACTGTAGCACCCCGATGGATTTGGACTCCAACCACCGGAACCCGGCCACCATTTTCAACACACAGCAGATCAACAAAAAGCTTATGATCTCCCCATCATTTTGACATAAAAATCACTACCTGAAGTTGTGTATTCTCAGAGAAACGAGCTTCAACTTTTCAGTAAGAAACGGCCTCCATGGTTGACGGTGTTGCCGTTGTTGTTAACCTAAATTGGTGATACAAATCAATAGATCGGCTCTGTTAGGTCGAGAAAAGTGCAGACCGTGACCTGGAGGAGCAATAGATGGCGGTGAACGGAGGAAAGGGGAGATTTTGGCACCGGTGAGGTTTTCTGTTTCGGTTCACGCGATTTGGAGCTCCTGGTGGACCGTGAGTAGCGTGTGAAGCATCAAGGGTAAGATGCGCCTCGATCTGGAAGTTTTGGTGGCCGGCGACGGAGCGTGGGTCCCACGTGCAGCCGTCTGCGGTGGCCGTGGGTCCCACCTCCGATAGGTCCCAAAATACTTTTAAAAATTCCCAAAAATTACTCCGGACAACTTTAATAAAGGACCGATAGGCAAATAATGTACGGTTTTTAATTTAAAATTCCTGGAAGTAAATTGTCGGTTTATGGAAGCTCTAGAACTACGTGCTACGCGTCTAATTTAATTGTTTAAATGTTATTTATGTCAAAAGCATGTTATATGAATTTATTTATCGGAGTAATTAATTGAATATTAGGATCGTTTAGACCGTATAACAGAATACTGTAATTACTGACTGTTAAGGATTGTTTGGACTTTAAATAAGTATATAATGATAGATAATAAATGGTGCGATAAGTTCAATAAATATATTAATGCGGATAATGTTGGTTAGTGCCGTAATGGTTATGTTTGGTAAGTCC
>CANYLF010045176.1:0-17587 GCA_948193215.1 Bocquillonia castaneifolia
TTTGCCGGGTTCAAGATCAAAACCCAAGTGTTTTCCTTTGGCTCACACTCAAACCTTTACAAGGAGTTTTTATCATAGGCTCACTCAAAACCTAGTGTTTACAAGGATCACACCAAACCTTTACAATGTGGTTTTTCCTAAAGCTTAACCCACAAAACCTATCCAAGTGTTTCTCTCTCTAGAAACCCTTGTCCTAAGTGTTTTAATCAAGGCTAACACTTAAATCTTTCACAACAATTGATTCCTAAACCTCACTCCCTAAGAACTAGCTTTACAAGGAAATCAAATGAGCACACAATGCTCTTATAATCAACAAAAAGAATGAATATTACAAAAATTAGGGTTTCTAACTCAATCCAAGTAAATTACAACAATTGATGATTAGAGAGTTGTTGATTACCTTAGAAATGAGTTAGACTTGAGCTTTTATACCCTTAGATATTCTCATGACTGTTAGGAAGGCTGGAGATGAAAATATAGCTACTGCCCAACTTTTTCAACCTTTTAAAAACATGTAATAAATGCTGCTGACACGGTCACAACGATCGTTGTTGATTCACAACGAACTCATTGTCAATCCCACTAGTTCGTTGTTCCTAGGGCATTTGAATATAAACGAACTCGTTGTTGTAAAGTAACGATCGTTGTTGGTTAACAACGAACTCGTTGTTACGTTCGTTGTTGATGCTCTTCGTTCGTGTGTCTTTTTATTTCTTTTGAAAAAACCAGTCTCTGATTTAACAACGATCATTGTTGATTTAACAACGATCATTGTAAACCTGAAACTCATTTTTGAATCTGAAATCAACCTTAAACAAATCAAATGTTAAATACATTGACTTAGGATAATAATCAACATCAAAACAAGAGTTAAGTGCCCAAATAGGTTAACAATAGTCAAACAACCACAGAGAAATTAAAAAGACAAGGATTTACGTGGAAAACTCCATAGAAAAACCACGGCCATTGTCAAGAGACAACCAAGAAAAATATTCACTATGCGGAAAATTATTACAACCACATAATATAAAATACAATATTTTTCTTACACCCAAAAACCAAGAAAAATACCTAAATAGTACCTAGAGAATTTTAACCAAACCCTCTAATCCTCAAAATTTTCCTAAATTTAAATCACACAAACTCACCCACACTTAATATTTTTCTCTCCCTCTCCAAGTGTGTTTTTGTGTGTGATTTTTGGTGTTGAGTTTCTCTCATTTCTTGTGTGTTGCAAATGAGAAGTAGATACCTTTTTATAGGCAAATATTTTCCAATTTGTCAACAGCAATTTCCGTTCCACCGAAATGCTTTTTGTCATTGTTTTTAATTATTAATTAACACATGTCCGTGTCGCTTAATCCATTGATATCTTGTGCCAAAGCCTTCCATCGGGAGATACTGCGGTATTGGAAGCACCGCAATTTCTTCAATTACTGTGGCTGCTTCTTGAGAGTGTGACAATGAGACTCCAATTTCTAACCCATAAATGGGGTTTTAATATTGATATTAATATTATTTTTGGTATCAGGTTTGGAAACAAATCTTATCAAAAACTAGCCTTTGATATGCATTAAGCCAGTGAGCCCATAATTGAATAATTGTGCATAGACTGAATTGATAGGAAATTGTTGGCTCGGGCTTTCTCCTTCACTACTAGTAAACGAGTAATGAGGGGGACAAGGACCTTTTTCAAAAGAAAGCAGCTTTTCAAAAGCTACAAACCAGCAATTCAATTTTAGAACGAATTATATGTTACTTTCATTTCCTTGTGTGTGTGAGTTATTCTCTATAACAAATCTTTGAACAAGTTGATGAGAGCGAGTTGTTGCAACTTGCATGAGAATCTTTCAAAATCATATTTTTATTTCCATTTTGATTTCAATAATCAATAGTACTGTTCTATATTTGTGCAGTTAATATAAAAGTTTTGGCAGGCACTTAATTTGTACCTACCAAAATAAAGTACAGAAATTTGTATGTAGTTAAAGACACAGAAATGAAGTCACTCGAACGCAGGACTTCATTGCTTTTTTATAATCAGGACATCGCTCATCCATTTTTATCTACTTTGCTTCAGTTTTTTGTAAACAAAATTATTATACCGCATTTTCCTTGTATTGCCTGGTTTTTTATCATCTTAATAAAACTCATGCTTATCAAAAAAAATAAATAAATAAAGATACTAATAACGTGTAGCAAACTAACAATCTATAAATGTATAGCTTCTTTAATATATGCAACTTGCTATGGAACCTTGCACATATTGTTACTTTAGCCGATTACAATCTTTTTGAAGTATCCATTGTTGATGGTGACTTAATTTGAAATTCATGGATCGGTGTATCTCAAGTTTTACCCAAGACAGGATTTTCAACAAAATCTAAACTAATTAACATACTTATACATTTGTAAAACCACACAGAAAAAATCAAATTATTTCTAATAATTTTATGAAATCTTAAGTTCTACACAGCTCCAAAACCAGTATTCCAGGACAAATGAAATCCACCAATGCCAGCAAATGGCACATCAGTCTGTCTAAACACATTCATCTTCAGGATTCATTATCTTTACTTCAGAACCGGCAACCTCTCTAGTTAAAATAGTTAACCATGTTGCACAACTCGAGTCCAATTGAACACTGCCAATGACATCCCTGCATCTAGTGGCAACCAATGTTACATCAGAATAAACACATTCATCTTCAGGATTCAACATCTTCATTCCCGAATCGGCAGCCACTTGTAGCTGGAGTGCAAACTCAAGCTCTCCCATTACATCTCGCATGGTTGGTCGTTTAGTCCCTTTATTATGCACGCAACTTAATGCGATCTCCACAAATTTATTGAAGCACTCGGGAGCTATCCTGTTTTTAAGATGAGAATCTATTAGATGATATATTGTACCATTTTGAGTGCATTTTCTTGCCCAGTGGACTAAACTCATTTGTTCCTCCGGTAACTGATGGTTTTGTTGGAGTTGGAGAGGAAAAACAAAAGCATAAAAAAAGAGATTTTATATGAGCAAGAAACAAACTGAAATTTTCCATTTTTTTTTCTTCTTCTTCATTGTGAATATACAAAAAAAAACTTAAGACCTCTCCAACACTCTCAATGTTTCACTCTTTTTGTAATACATATTTCAGATTCTTATGATGGTATTTATAGACATTAGAAAGCTTGTCACATACACCAAGAGTACATATTCTATGATGGTATTTATAGACATTAAATTTAAACTTTAGGAGGTAAAATATTGGAGGTAAAATAAAGTTTGAAATGACAGCAATAAGAGTCATGTGGCTGTCAACAGGTTTACTGGTTTTCGGGCACACAAAACTTCAAGTAGCACTGCACCAAATGAATAGACATCAGATTTTTTAGTCAATCATTGGTATCGAGCATATTCGGGATCCAAATATCCCCAAATACCCTTTACTGTTGTGCTTACTTCCTGACTGAATGCTACTTTTGACAACCCCAAATCGGAAACTCTTGCATTCCATTTTTCATCCAACAAAATATTTGTTGTCTTCACATCACGGTGAATAATTGTGTGCATCATTTCAGAATGAAGATAATGCAATCCTCGCGCTGCACCGGTGCATATTTGAAGCCTCTGCTTCCATGGAAGTGGATCATTGTTGGTTTCATATAGATGCTGTTGAAGTGTCCCTTTTGTCATATATTCGTAGACAAGAATCATTTCACCTTCGTCAATGCAGTACCCTATCAATGAGACAAGATTAATATGACGGAGTTGAGACAACATCTCTATCTCTGTCTGAAATTCATGAATCCCCTGTTTTGAGGATGATTCTAGCCGTTTGATTGCAAGTGGAATGCAACCATATTCAGTGTATCCTTTATATACGTTACCAAATCCTCCAGAACAAATAATATTTTGATCATTGAAGTTTCTTGTAGCAGCTTTAATTTCAGCTATTGTAAATCTATGACACCTATGAGTTGGCAGTGATGCAGAGGTTGTCGCTGTGGGATTTGATTTTGCCTCGCTCTTAGTAGAGCTCTTCACTTCCCTCTGTTTGTAGATGAGGAAGCAAATAACAGGAAATAAGGGTAACACAACACCTATTACAGATCCTACAATCAGTAATTTTGAAAAGCCTTTCTTCCTTTCTGGCATTCTTGGAAGCTGGCTTGGCGGTGGCGGAGAGACCATTAGTTCAGGGTTGGAACCTGATAGACTACCATCTGAGTTATTCAATTTGAATATCTCTAGGCCATTCAAGACTACGTCAGCAAACATTGGTTTTAAGCCATAATTGAGGTATAGGATGAGCCACAAATCCTGCTTTCCGTGGCTTGCTTCTGGTACCCAAACGACATAGTCCTTGTACACTGGAATACTGTTCTGAGAAACTTCAGTGCACTTCTTGCTGTTTCTGCTCTGAGACCTGAGAGAGTCACATTGATCAAAGAGTATTCCAGTGTACAAGGACTAAGTCGTAAAGACGAACAAACTTTGGACCAGGTGATAAAGGAAAGGTGTAGCTGAAATTAGAATGAAAAATTCGGGCAGTCTTGTATGGGATTTTAGTGACAGAGGGGTCTTGTTGGTCGGCCGAAAGAGCAGATGAAGTGGTTTCAGAGTTAGAAGGACTAATAAATTTTGATCGAGCATCACCATCCCAAAGCCTTTCGTCCGGAGATACCGCGCTCGAAGATGAGCCACAATTTAGGAGAATAAGGTCAGTAGGTACATATGGCAGAGAGTTGTCGATTGTAGTGAAAGGGAGGAAATGGATGAGAAACAAGAGATAGCCAAGAGACATTGATTTTGTTTCCGCATCTGCAATGCTTTTCAAGTTCATTAGAGCATCCCCTAGAGTCAATGGCTCCTTAACCATTTGACTCCTTAAATTCCTAAGAGCGAAATAGTAGTTTTTTTTTGAAATTGTGTCTTGAAAATTATGTTAGTTAGTCATTTGAGAGAAGAAATAGATGTGAATTGTCAAACTTGTGCAGCAACTATTCAAATCCTAAAAATATTATTGTTTTTAATGTGAATAAATAAATTATTTATTTAAATAGGGAGTAAAAAGTAGAATATGTACAAATTTCGAAAAAAATATAGTATTGTTTATAATATATTAAGGAGTCAAATGGCTAAGGAGCGTTTGACTCTTGGAGATGCTCTTATGTAACTAGTAATTAAAAGAGAGAGTAAAATAAATAATTTTAGTAGACTAATGCTCAATATTCCTTCTGGAGTACTATGCGCTCGACTCATTTTTCAAATACAATTTACATATTTTTTGAGTTTTCTATTTTGGATAGACGTAAGAAATACGCATTCTAGGCAGAGGCAGATCCAGAAATTTCGGTAAGGGGGCAACATAAATTTTACAAGTGTACATGCACATAATTTTAAAATTTTCAAGGAGATATTTAAATTTTTTTTAAGAGTTAGGGGGGTAAGAAACTAATTTTATGTGGACAAACTTGAAAAAAAAAATTAAGGGGTTTTTTTTAATTTTTTTAAAGCTAAGGAGGCAAAAAAAACTAATTTTAAGGGGATAAACTTGAAATATAAAAATTTTTTAAGGGAGTTTTTTGAATTTTTTTTTGGGGCTAGGGGTCAATGGCCCATCCTTAGATCCGCCGGTGATTCTAGGCCTTAGCTTAGGATAGCTAGGGGTTAGCCGTTTGGCTTGGTAAATTGTTGTGCATGCTTCTTCTTATTTCTTATTTCTTCTTCTTCTTCTTTTTTTTTTTTTTTTTTTTTTTTTTTTGACAACTGCTACTTCTTCTTCTTCTTATTTCTAACCCATAACTAGGGGTTGAGAACGATGTACTTGGGGAAAAAAAAAACGTTTCTTCTCGCACATTAAGCCATTGACCCAAGACTTTAATTATAATTGTGCGTGGGGCACTGATGAGTTAATTTCTGAATTGATAGGAAATTGTTGGCTTCTGCGGGCTTTCAAGGAATCATAAAAACATGATATATAGACATGTCCCTGCGAGGCTGCAAGGAAAAATGCCTTTCTTGTTTATTGACCTGTTATATATAATCCACTTAACTTCATGTCCCATGTTTGGAAATGTTTGCTTTTTATTGAAATTTTAAATATAGGAACATTATGCATCCATAAATTTTACGGTACGTACGTACATGATAAAAATATAAATCTAGTAAAACTCTCTATACATTATTATTATAATTTTTATATTAATTTTAAAATTTTACATATTATAATTTTAATATTTATTATTTTACTACTATAAAAATACAATTAATTTAAGCTATCAAATTAACATTTCCCTATACATTCCTCTAGAAAAAAAAAAAAAAAAACACAACAGTTTCTAGGGTTCAACTTATTAGTGTTGGATCAGAATAATATTAAACTTGTATTATGAGAACTGATGTGATACAATATAGGATGTCTAGATAGGGTTTACAATGACTCATTGAATTTCAAAAGGACTCTTATCACATTAGAAGTATACAGCTAATAAAGATTACATAAAACGATATATTCCCTTATCATCCTCCGCAAGTAAATCATGGTGAAAATCAATGATCAACTTGGAAGCAAGAACATCGAAGGATTGTTTGGACAATGGCTTGCTGAAGATGTCGACAATTTGATCCTTGGAAGAAATATAGTGCACATTCAGCTATTGCTTAGCTACAAGGTCCCAAACATAACGGAAATAAATTTCCAAGTGTTTGGAACGCGAATGAAAAATCGGTGTAGAAGTAAGGTAAGTTGCTCGCAAGTTATCACACCACAAAGTTGGTGTAGTAGAAGCAAGTAGCCCCATTTCTCGTAGAAGAAATTGAACATATTGCATCTTGGGACTGCATGAGCAATGGCCTTATACTCGGCCTTAGTTGAAGATTTGGCAATAATGTGTTGTTTACGAGTACCACAAGCAACAAGATTACAACGAACAAAGATGCAATATCAATCTGGAAGTGGATTTGCGATCATCGAGTGAACTTTCCCAATCACTATCACTATAGGAATGAATGGCAGCCGATGAAGTAGAAGAGAGGAGTATGCCATGATATATGGTTCCATGCAAGTAACGCAAAATGCGTTTGACCGCAATCTAACGTTATTGAGATGGTGCATGCATGTGTATTGAGACACATTGTTAACCGAGTAAGAAATGTATGGTTGAGTGAGTGCCAGATATTGTAATCTATCAAAAATACTGTGAAACAAAGTGCCATTGGGATAAGGATCATCGGGATTGCTTACTAGTTTGGTAGTTGGACATGCTAGAGTAGATACAGATTTTGACAACTCCATATTCGAGTGAGCAAGCAAATCTCGTATATATTTACCTTGACAAAGATGGAGTCCATGAGCTATTTTTGTGACCTCAACACCAAAAAAGTAATAGGGATAGCCAAAGTCTTTTAACTTGAAAGAGGTTCTAAGAGAAGAGATCACAAACCGAAGAAAATCATGACTACTGCCAGTTTGAATGAGGTCGTCAACCTAAATGAGGCAGTATGCCATGGTGCCAGACTGATTATAATAATAAATAAAGGAATAAGTTTTTGAACGGAAAAAACCAAGTCGAAGTAAGGCATTGGACAAGCATAAGAACCATTCACGTGGAGCTTGACGAAGACCATATAAAGATTTCTTGAGTTTGCAAACAAAATTGTGTTTTTATTTATAAACAAATCCTGGCGATTGACCATGTAAACATCTTCTTTCAAAGTCCATGCAAGAATTAATGCATTCGAGACATCAAGTTGTCGTATGTCCCAACCTTTGAAAATTGCATGGCCGAGAATGAGGCTAATAGTAGTAGGTTTAGCTACCGGGTTGAAAGTATCCATGAAATCAATTCCCGGTAGTTAATGGTATCCTTTTGCTACCAACCGAGATTTGTAGCGGTTAATGGAGCCATCTTCCTTCTTTCTAATTCGATACACCCACTTGCAACCTACAACATTTTGATTTGGTGTAGGGGGAACCAATTCCCAAGTGTTGTTCCTTTCAAGAGCTTGAATCTCTTCTTTCATTGCTAACTACCAAGTATCAAACTTAGAAACCTGCTTGTAGATGACGGGTTCCTCAAGATCAACCAATTTAGAAAGAAATAGTTTTGGTTTTAAGCTTCCAGTTTGGGAGCTTGTAACCATTCGAGGAGTAGGAACTGTTGTAGAAGAAGGGTTGTTGTATTTGGATAAGTCAACAACGAGACCCAGGCCAGGAGATAAAACTTCAATAGATGGGGATGAAGGGGCAGTAGGAAATGTCTTAGGTGAAAGAGGTGGTGTTGGGATAGGAGTGGAGTTGATATTAGTGATGGGTAAGATATCTGAGGAAGTAGAATGGATAGATGATGAGTTTTGTGAGATTGGATTAGGATTAGTTTGGCTAGGATTAGGATAAGATGGCGTATATAGCTGATAAGAGATGGATTGATAAAAATGTTTAAAGAAGCAAGAGGCGTAGAAGTTCCAAGGGATGAGGAGTCTTTGGCAAAAGGAAAATCCTGTTCAGAAAAAATTACATGATGTGAGAAATAAAAAGAATTGGAATTATTATCAAAATAAATATATCCTTTATGAAGCTTACTATATCCAAGAAAAATGCAACTACGAGACCTTGGACTAAATTTTTTTTGCCATATAGGGTTTTAACCAAGGAAAACACAGGCAACCAAAAACTTTTAACTCATGATAAGTTGTCTTAACATTAAAAAAATTTTCAAAGGGTGAAATGTTATGCAAAATCGAACTAGGGAGACGATTTATAACATAGAAAGCAGCATCGAATGCATATGTCCAGAACATAGCTGGAACGCTGGTGTGTGAGCATGGAGAGACCAGTTTCAACTAAATGACGATGCTTGCATTCGGTAAGACCGTTTTGCTCTGGAGTTTTTGGACAAGTAAAGCGACGAGTAATACCATTGTCAATAAAATATTTAGACAATGCCTGAAATTCACCACCCCAGTCAGATTGGAAAACTTTAATTTTTCGATTAAAGAATTTTTCCACAATATGTTGAAATTTAATAAAAGTGTTAAGCACATTAGATTTATGTTTAAGAAAATAAATCCAACTATATCTACTATAATGATCAACAAAAATAACATAAAAATGAAAACCATCAATTGAAGCAGCAGGGGTCGAACCCCAAACATCCGAACAATTAAATCCAATGGAAAATGAGAAGCTGCTTTTGACAAATCAAACGAGAGTTTATGACTCTTATTAATGCAACAAGATTGACATAAACTGGAATGACTACTAGAAGAAAAAGCAATATTAGAACTATGTAAAATATCATGCACAGTTTGCATGGCAGCATGCCCTAGACGATTATGTCAGACAGATAGAGGAGCAAGCATAGCCAATTTTGGAGTAGACAAGATATGATTCGGCTGTAGAAATAAAGAATAAAATCCTCCATTATTTGGGCCATTGAGCAGCAAAGCCTTCATGCGGATATCCTTGATTTCAAAGTCAGCAGGAAAAAATTCAATAGAGACATTATTATTGTTAGTAAAAGCAGAAACAGAAAGTGAATTATTTTTAATGGTGGGAACATGAAAAATATTATTTAAAGAAAACAAATGATTAGAAAAATGACAAACTGATTTACCAAAGCTATAAATTGGTAGAGTGTTACCATTGTTGATAATGACTTCATCATTCCCTGGATAAGTTAAGAGTTGTGGAATGTTGACTAAGTTTAGTGTGAAGTGATGAGAGGCTCCTGAACCTATGATCCATTGTTGGGGTGATGGAGTTTGAGTGGGAAGAGCAGTATAGTTAATAGTTGGCATTGGAGTGGGGAGAAGTAGTGGAAGCGAAGTACGATTGATTTGAGGAGAAGAACAATTTCCGCTTACATGACCAAGTCTGTTGCTATAATAGCAAACAAGATTAGGTGAATCGAATTATGGAGAGGGAGCTTCTAGAAAAGTGAAAGTCAGGGTGTAAGTTGGAGTTGATGTATTTACGTTAGATGATGAATTAATGACTTGTTAAGGGCAAAATTGACCCCTGCCAGACCTCTTGTACCTCTACCTTGACCTTAAAAATTATTGGAACCATAAAACTTAGGAGGAGAGGAAGCAGCTGAATAAAAGTCAGTAGGATTGAAGGAAGATGCGATTGATTTTTCAACAAGTAAACTTGATTCCTCAGTCAGCAATAACCCATACAGATCGTCAAAACCAATAACATCTAAACAGTTCTCTAACGACCGAACAAAGGGTCAAAATTCAGGTCCAAGTCCGTTGAATAGAACTTGAACAAGGTCATCTTCCTTTAAAGCATCACCAAGAACTACCATTTTATCATACATGGATTTAGCTCGTTGAGCATACTAAGCTATTGACTCATTGGAGTCTTTATGTAAATTGTAAAAGTGACTCTTGATATCCTGAATCTGAGCTTTGGAGCCTGAAGCATAGGCTGATAACCAGTTGTTATTCTTATTTATTTATTGGTTTTAAGTCCAATTTCTTTGCTAATTGAGTTGATTTCACACTTATCTGTTCATATTTTATTGTTTTTCAGTGTTAGGATTATATGGGGTTAAATTGGAGTGAATTCGGAGTCAAAACGATCATAAAAAGTCACAAATTTCACATGGCCAGCACCTGGCCAGTTCTAGCTGAATTTCAGAAGAAACAAAGTTTCTAGGGCTGGCCAGCACCTGGCCGGCTGCACCCAAAAAATTGCCCCAAGTCTGCAACTAGCTGGCAGCGATGCCTCAGCCAGCTAGCCTTGGAAAAACACAGGAATTTATGTATTTTTTAGTGTTTTGGGTATTTTTGAGATGTACTATATATATAACTCTATTCAACTTATTTTCAGGGTTACGTTGCATTTGTTTTAAGTTATTTAGAAGAGAACACTCCTAAAAACACTACTCTTAGTAATTCGATTAACGATGCTTGAATCTCTATTTTAATACAGTTTTTCATGGTTTATTCATTTAATTCAATTTTCAAGTGCTTCATTAACATATTTCTTGATTGGCCACCTAGATTTACGTTTGTTAGGATTTATGATTGAATCGATGGATTATTGTAAATCAGATTTGAAAATTGAGCTTGTTTAGATGTTAATAAGGACACTATAATTAACCTAACCTTGATTTAAAGATGTGCTTAATGGATTTGATTGTTTAATCAGTGTGCATCGATAGATTAGCATAGTTGATTGAATCAAATACATTTTCTACCTTGACGAAGGATTAAAACACTTTCGAAAATCTTGCTTAAATGAATTTGGATTGTTAATTGAATTTGGATTGTTAATTGAATTGCTCCCTCAAGATGAAATCCTGAACTCTGGTGCTTATTTTATTGATCATTTCTTAATCTTAATTATTTTTGTTATTGCGTTTATTTACTTATTTTCGATTTCTTTGTTTGAATTAGTTTAAAACGATTCAAAATCAACTCAAGAGTTTTCATTTTACTTTCTTGTCAATTGTGCCCATAATCGAAAGATTTTCACGTTTGTCCATGTGGATTCGACCTCGTACTTCGAGTATTACTACAACTATTCTGTACACTCGTGAGAGTTATCAAGTTTTTGGTGCTGTTGTCAGGGACAACGGAGTGTTATTTTTCAATTACGTATTGTATATTTATTCTTTTACTTTTAGTTGATGAATTTGGGATTTGTGTTGGTTTTTCAGGTAGTGCATGGTAACTCAAAATCAATCAAAGAAATTGATTCATTCGAGTTAGAACCTTTGAAGCCTGAGATCGAACGCCTGTGCCGAGATAATCGTTCAGCAATTCATCGAAAGAAGTTAGCTAGTGAAACCGAAGAAGAAGTCGAATTACGTGAGATGAGTCAACCAAGGAATCCAGGTGATCCACAAATTGGGTTACCATTAAACCCCTATGATTAAAGACATCAATGATGACGATGAGGACTTTATCAACAACGACGTTGGAAACAATGGTGCTAATGGTAACAATGGAGGAAATAATGGTGCTAATGAAGTTGCTAATCCACCCATCGGAGTAGATGTTGATCAACTACATCCCATGGTTAATGTTCAACGTCCTCCATAACAAGATGGGCGGCAACATGGGTTTGTTCCACCACTAGGAATTCCATGAGTTCCACCACAAGGGAATGGTGATAATAGGGCTTATCTTCACGATATTCAACACCATGTTATTAGTGCATCCCCTTCATGCATAGTTTTGAGTGCTGCTGCAAGGAATTATGACTTGAAGACTCTTCAATTCAACATGATTCCACACTTCCATAGTCTATCATCTGAGGATGCATTAGCTTTTATGAGGGAATTTTACAGCGTTATTGCAACTTTTCCTTTGAATAGTGTTCCAGAACTTGAACTGTGAATAAGATGCATTCCTCTAGCGTTGAAGGATAGAGCCAAAATTTGGTTCATGAACTTGCCTGAAGGTTCTATGAGGACTTGGGATGATGTCTATAAGAAGTTCATCACCAGATACTATTCATAAGGCAAGACTATGGAGTTGTGAACCAAGATCAGTACTTTCTGCCAAAATGATGGTGAACTTTTCATGAAGCTTGGGATAGATTCCAAGGCTATCTTACTTAATGTCCACATCACCAATACACCACTAATCTTTTGGTGACATTCTTTTATAATGGATTGAGTGATAATGGGCAGAATTTGGTGGACACTAATGTCAGTATTGGTATGGGTGAGAAGACTTCTAAGGAGATGTGGGATATCTTTGAGATGCTTGCCACTAATTCGTAAATGAAAGTTGGTAGGAATAGGAAGAATCGCTCAGGTGATCTGTCATCTTCTGAAGTGCTCAATCATGTGGCTGATCTCATTAAGCATGTGAAAATGTTGTTGGCTAGAGAGCCAAGTCAACCTAATCCTCCTACAAACGAAGCTTGCTACTTCTTTGGTCAACTTGGGCATGCATCTGCTAATTGCACTTATGATGGAAATCAAAATGGAGAGGAGGCAAACTATGTGAGCAATTACGGGAACCGTCAACCTAGGAATGATCTGTATTCCAATACTTATAATCCAGGATAGCGTAACCACCCCAACTTTGCTTGGAAGGATTCAAATCAGCCTAGTCAACCTTGACAAGGATCTCCGGGATTCTTACCAAGGCAACCATATCAACCTCCACATTAATAAGTGCCGCCTCCACAACAAGTGCAACAACCTCCTCAACAACAAGCCAAGCCTTCTTTTGAAGATATGGTGCTCAAATATATGGCGAATCAAGACACTATTGTGAAGCAACAAGGAGTTACCATTCAAAATCTCGAGCAACAAATTGGATAATCCTAATGAGACGGTGATGGCTCATTAGGAACGACCTCAAGTTGCTTTACCTAGCAATACAGTTGTTAATCCTAATGAGACGGTGATGGCTATTCAATTGAGGAGTGGCAAGGCATTAGATGAGCCATATGCAACAAAGCAAGGTGACAAGGAGGAAGAATTGGCGCCACCTAAAGAGGGTGACAAGGAGCCAAATATGCAAGTTGAGCAACCTAGGGAGAATGAAGAGATTACTACTCCTGTTGTACCACCAGTTCCTTTTCCCCAAAGGCTAAAGAAGAGGAAGGATGAGGAGAATTTCAACAAATTTTTGAAGATGTTTAAGAAGATTCAAATCAACATCACTTTCACTGAAGCCATTGCTCAAATACCTTCCTATGCAAAATATTTGAAGGAAATTGTGAGTAGGAAGAAAAAGTTGGAGGAGAAAGCTACTATAGCTTTAACGGAAGAATGCAGTGCCATAATTCAAAATCACTCTATGCTACCTACCAAGATGAAAGACCGAGGGAGTTTTATGATTCCATGCAATATTGGTTCTTTTACTATTGATAAGTGTTTGTATGATTTAGGTGCTAGCATTAACTTAATGCCCTTGTCTTTGTTCAGGACTTTAGAGATTGGTGATTTGAAGCCGACAATGGTGTCATTGCAACTCGCTGATAGATCGGTGAAATATCCTGAAGGAATCATTAAGGATATTCTAGTTAAAGTTGGTAAATTTTACTTTCCCGTTGATTTCTTAGTTATGGAAATCAGTGAGAACATAGATGTACCTATTATTCTAGGACGTCCATTCTTAGCTACTACTGGTGCTTTATTTGATGTGAAAAATGGCAAATTAACTTTGCAATTAGGTGATGCTAAGGAAGAATTTGATGTGATGAAAGCTGTTAGACATTTTGTTTCCATAAAGGATTCAGATGCTTGTTTTATGGTTGATATGATTGATCCTTTATTAGAATTACAATGTGCTAAGGAAATATCTAATGATTATCTAGAAACTTGTTTGCAATTGAGTTCTGACATGCAGGATGATGAGGAGGAGCTTAAAGCTCAAGCTCAATATCTAGAAGGACGAGGATTTGTTCATAGGGAGAGGTTTGAGCCTCTTGATCGACCTCCTAAGGAGGATAAACCTACAACACCTTCTAAGCTAGAACTTGCACCTTTGCCTTCTCATTTGAAGTATTTATTTCTAGATAAGTAAGAGACTTTGCCAATCATTGTATGGTAGAATTTGACAAAGCTTAAGGAGCAGAAAGTATCGAGCTTCTATGGAAGTACCCCAAGGTACTTGCTCGATCTTTAGGGGATATAAGAGGCATTAATCCAGCCTTTTGTACCCACAAAATTCTTATGGAGTTAGATCACAAACTGATTGTGCAACCACAAAGACGCCTAAATCCGTACATGAAGGAGGTGGTCAAGGCCGAGGTGATTAAGTTGCTTGATGCTGGAATCATTTATGCTATTTTCGATAACAAGTGGGTTAGTCTGGTGCAAGTGGTTCCAAAGAAGGGAGGCATGACGGTGGTTACCAACGAAAAGAATAAGGTGATCGCTATGTGAACAGTCAATGATTGGAGTGTATGCATTGACTATAGGAAGCTCAATTCGCCAACTTGCAAGGATCACTTTCCTCTACCATTCATTGATCAAATGCTTGAGCGCCTTACGGGTTATAAGTTCTATTGCTTCTTAGATGGCTATTCAGGTTACAATCAAATCCCCATTAACCCGTTAGATCAAGAGAAGACTACATTTACATGTCCTTATGGTACATTTACATTTCAACGCATGCCATTTGGATTATGTAATGACATCGTGACTTTTTAAAGGTGTATGATGGTTATCTTCTCCGATATGGTCGAAGACATAATCAAAATCTTCATGGATGACTTTAGTGTTTTTGGCAACTCTTTTGATGCTTGTTTGGAGAATTTGGAGAAGAATCTAGCTTAATGTGAGGAAGCTAACTTGGCATTGAATTGGAAGAAATGTCACTTTGTGGTTCGTGAGGGTATAGTCTTGGGGCACAAGATTTCTAAAAAAGGGATTGAGGTTGATCGTGCAAAGATTGAAGCAATTGAGAAGCTTCCTATTCCTACATCCGTCAAGGATATTAGAAGCTTTCTTGGGCATGTGGGTTTCTATAGGAGATTCATTAAGGATTTCTCTAAGATTACTCGTCCTTTGTGTGCCTTATTGGGAAAGGATGTTCCTTTCAAGATGGATGATGATTGTGTTAAAGCTTTTGAGAGATTAAAGAAGGTGCTGATTTCGGCGCCCGTCATTACTTCATCAAATTGGGAGTTACCATTCGAGTTGATGTGTGATGCTAGTGACTACGCCGTAGGAGGTGTGTTGGGACAATGCAAAGAAGGGAAGTTGCATGTTATTTATTATGCTAACAAGTTACTTAACGATACTCAATTAAATTATGCAACTACTGAAAAAGAATTGTTAGCTGTTTTCTTTGCTTTTGATAAATTTTGATCTTATCTTGTAGGTTCTAAAACAACTGTTTTCACTGACCATTCAACTTTGAAGTATTTGCTAGCAAAGAAGGATGCCAAGCCACGATTGATTAGGTGGATTTTGTTACTACAAGAATTTGATTTGGAAATCAAGGACAAGAAAGGAATAGAGAACACGGTGGCGGATCACTTATCAAGAATGCATTCAGAGAGGGAAGTGACTTTACCCATTAATGAATTATTTCCTGATAAATCATTATGGAATGTGAAAAAGGTTGATTGGCCTTAGTATGCTAATATTGTCAATTATTTGTGTTCTAATACCTTGCCTCATGATTACACTTCACAGCAAAAGAAGCGCTTCTTCGCTTCTTTGAAAGACTTTTTATGGGATGATCCCTTGTTATTCAAGAGGTGTCCAAATGGCATTATCCAATGTTGTGTGCCAGAAGTTGAGGTTCCAAGTATCATTCAACATTGCCATTCTGGGCAGAACATATGATCGCAAAGATTCTACAATGTGGATTTTACTGGCCAGTTATGTTCAAGGATACAAAAGCTTTTGTTGCTACTTGTGATCATTGCCAACGAATGAGTAACATTGGGAAGAAGCAAGAGATGTTACAAAAGCCAATTTTAGAGGTTGAGATTTTTGATGTGTGGGGACTTGATTTCATGGGTCCGTTTCCATCTTTGTTTGGAAACCAATACATTCTTATGGCGGTAGATTATATGTCCAAATGGTGGAAGCATTGCTCTTCCTACCTACAAGGGAAAAGATGTAGTGAAATTTGTTAAGAAACACATATTTTCGAGGTTTGGAGTTCCTAGAGCGATTTTGATTAACAATGGAGTTCACTTCCAAAATCATCAATTTTGGGCCTTGTTGGAGAAATATGGATGCAAATTCAAGACATGGACACCGTATCATCCTCAATCTAGTGGGCAAGTTGAGGTTTCAAAAAGGGAAATCAAGCAAATCTTGCAAAAGACGGTTAATTTTTTACAAAGGGATTGGTTATTAAAGCTTGATGATGCCTTGTGGGCATATCGCACCACCTTTAAGACACCCATTGGTATGTGTTAACACCTAATTTTTGATGCAGGAATATGGGAGCGGCTCAGAGGCTCAGTGATGATTGTTCATGTTTTGAATAGCATGAATTGAGTTGGCAATTGCTTTTTAGATATTGTATAGCTGCATTCATATTGTTTTCTAAACCTATAGAGCATGTTTTCCCTAAAACATCTGTTTTAAGCATAAATAGTACATTTTTCAGATGGTTTTCATTATAACATTTTCTACAAGTATCAGAATAACTTGAAATTTTACTGGTTGATAGCAGAGGCCATTCTACACATTTTCTCAGTTATACGTTTTTGCAAAATTCAAAGTTTAGAGGCCCAAAAGGGCCCAACGCAACTCTTTTGAATGGAATTGGGCCGAGTGGCTTTGGGTTTTGATTGGTGTTGGCACCAACGCCACTCATGTGACTGCCGTTGGCCCCAATGCCACAAGAAAGACTGTCATTGGGCAACGAATGCCAGTTGCATGGTTTTCAGCATAAAAAGCCTGTTTTTAACCTGTTTCAGTCCAGAATGGTCCGTACAAGCCGTACAGACATCCTAAAGCCCTTGAGGACTATTTTTGACCGAAATATCCTTTGCTTTAAGCTCAAATCATTGAATTTCATTAGGAAAGTGATTATGGTAACCCTAGCTTAAGTTTTAAGCTATTACGGCTATAAATACACGTCTAAAACTAGGTTTTGGAGGGTTGGCAGCCATACATATGAATTTAGGGTTAAGTTCATGATACTA
>CANYLF010045328.1:0-16093 GCA_948193215.1 Bocquillonia castaneifolia
GTTGCACTTTGTCAGGTGACGATTTTAAAGTGAAAAATAGCCTTTGGAGAAAGGGTAACGGCTCTATTTTCATGGGAGCTTAAACACAAACTCTTGGGACATCAAATGACATAAGAGAGGGGTTCCTAAACACTTTGTTTAGGTAAGAAACAACTTTGAATCATCATCAAGCTCCAAATCATCAAAACCCACTTGTTCTTGTATGTAATAGAAATCATTATCTTTATGGGTTCTTAATTCACTCTAGCCACTTGTGATTGAATCTAATCTTTGTGAGTGAGTTAGAAAATATTATTCTTTATACTATTTCATTATTGTGAAATGTTTAAGTGTTAGCCTAATAAACACTTGGGTTTTGGGTTTTTGTATGAGCCATCAAAACACATAGTTGAAGGTTTTGTGTTAGCCATTAAAACACATTTTTATAGGTTTTTGTGTTAGCCTTTAAAAATACATTGTGAAGGTTTTGTGTTAGCCTTAGAAAACACATTGTAAAGGTTTGAGTGTGAGCCAAAGAAAACACTTGGGTTTTGATCTTTAACCTAGCAAAAGGATCATTGATAGTGGAAAATCTCAAATGGAGCTTGAGGAGTGGATGTAGGCAAGGAGTTGGCCGAACCACTATAAATCCCCTGTTTGATTTTCTTCTCCCTATTCTATTTACATTTTCATATTGATTTATGCTTGATTAAATTTGATTGAGATTAATTGCTTTATTTACTTGATTTATTTATTTGCTTAATTAATCTTGATTTATTATTCAATTGCTTTGATTGTCTTATGTTTAAGTAATTGAATAGCTTCCGCTATTTCATTAAAAGTTTTAATTGAGCATTTAACTTTATTTTTGATAAACAACCAATTCACCCTCCCCTCTTGGTTGTCATAGGAATTTCAGTTTAAATGTGGTTGAATTGTCATAATGGTGTGGTATTGATATTATGAGATGATGCAATATGATTTGAGATAATTTAAATAAAAATTACGGGTGTTATAAAGATTAGTATTTGATAATTGTATGTGATGTCGATTATGATTTATGTTCTGAATTTTTTTTTTATATATTGCAAATTTGTATGCTATACTGAATGTATTTATATGTTGTGATGGATTAATGTAAAATGTCATATTATGCCAGTAACGAGGAAGTCTTAGAAAAAGACTTCAAATATTAAGTTGACTATATTTATATATATGCTTATTTTTTCACTGAGTGTCAAGCTCATTATTTTCCTCAATAATCCAGTGTTGCAGGAAAATTTAATAGCAAGTGAAGGCTAATTTGGTAGAGCTTCATGTGGCTAGACTCCAGCGATCTTAGGAAAAAGTGTTTTGTTATTATATTATTATTTTAAAATTTATTTATCAAAGAGTAATAATAAATTTAATTTTATTATAATATTTTTATATAAAAGTTTATTATATGATAAAGTAAATATTTTAGTAAGCATATACTAAGTATATGTATAATTGGGTTTAAAAAGGTGATGCGTTACAGATCTTACATGAATCAAATGACTTTCTACGCTCTTTCTTCATTTCCTGTTTACTGTATGTTCTATTTGAATGATGAATAAATGTCTTATAGATTCTAGGTTGGGTTTTGCCATTAAGATCAAATTTTAGGTTGTTTGCATCCATATTTCTCTATTTCTATATGTTTTTTCTTTGATTTCTGGGCTTAAAAACCCAGAAAATTGCATTTTTGTTAGATTTTTGTCTGTTTTGTGCGTTGGGATTGCAAACGCCACTAGGCAGAGTGGCGTTTGGTCCAAATGCCACTACCTATAGTGGCATTTGGCCCAAATGCCATTACCTATAGTGGCGTTCATGGCCAATGCCACTCCTTATAGTGGCGTTGGTGGAGAATAATTCTGGAAGTTGTTGTGCATGCTCGTATGATGTATATAAATGTATTTACATGTAAATAAGCGACGAGGTAAGCTTTTGTAAACTTCTTTGGTAATCTTTTAGATTGAATATGCATGAAAATGGTTTTGTAATAATGGCTTGGTAATCATTTTAGGTTAAAATAAGCTAGAAACCTAGGTTGTGTTGGTTGTTGCTTTGTTTGGTTATAACCTTTGCATGTAAACTGACCTTAATTGCTAACTTGATAGTGTAAAATTAATCCTTGATTGTAAATAGAAACTCACCTTTGGCATGTTTGAATGTAAAATGTAAGGAAATTATCTTTGTTATATCCTGTAAAATAGCGGAAACAAAGGTAAAAATAATGCATAGAGTGGTTATAAAGAATCACACTTTAAGGAATGTGATAGTCCGATCATAGAATCTCTAAGGTCAATGCAGCTTCGCATTTCTTAAAGGAATCGAGATGCACATCAATTAAGATGTTCTTGATGCTGGTTTGAGTGGCGAGCCCTACATTAGCTCCTTCTGCTAAACGCACTATGCCGCATTCGTCAATCAAAGTAGTGTACTGAGGTAACCTTCTTTGTCTACGATTACTTAAAATAATAAGTTAAAATTTTTAACTTAAAATTTATAGGAAAAATTATATGTAGTCAGTCTTTTAAAATTTTATGGTAAACTAATATATCATATTATTATTAATAAATGAAAAATTCTTATACTTACTTTTATACCTTTTATTAATTAATTTGGTAAGGTATTTTTAAATTTACTTACTTAATTTTCATTGATTAGAAGATAAAGATCAAAGTTAAAAAATTTAAATTATTTAATTGAAAAAAATATTTTAAGTGATTACTGATTACAAATTATTAATTTAATACTTATAAATTTTAACATTTATCATATTAAACACTTAAAATTTAATATAATATTTAAATTTTCAGCACTTAACTTTTAATTCTATCAAACTAATGCTAATTTTTTTAAAGTGAAAGGGTTGAAAAGTTTTTTTTTTCTTTTGTTTAACTTATAAAATAAAGTTATTTCAAAAAAAAATAAAAAGTCTAACTAACGACAGTGCGTTTTGCAGAGCGTAAAACGCGGATTCCAAATAGTACTACTAGCAATGTCGGTTCGGGTGCCTAGGGCTCGACTTTTGTCTATAAATAAGAGGGTTGGGCGCTTAAAATTTTTTCGTTTCAAGAGTTATCTCTTCCTTTGTCAGAGAGACGGTTCTCTCTGCGCTCAGGTCGCCCTCTATTCACTTCCATAGAAAACGGCACCAAAATTTAAAAATAAACTACATATTAAACGACATCAAATTAAATAGGGAAAAAAAGCCGATAATAACAATCGAACACAAGATAATTTGAATTCATTGCAAAATTAGGGTTAGGGTTTACTAAAATCGGAAAAAAATGGATATGAGATTTCCTTACTCGCCGGCGGAGGTGGCTAAAGTCCGCATGGTGCAGTTCGGCATACTCAGCCCCGATGAAATTGTAAAATTTCTTATTTTTTTTTTCTTTCGTGTTTTTTCCATCATGAAATTAGGGTTTTTTTTTTTTTTTTTTATGAATTTGTGATTGTGATGCATTTGTTGAATTGTTTCTTTGCTGGCAGAGACAAATGTCTGTGGTGCAAGTTGAGTTTAGTGAAACCACAGAGAGAGGAAAGCCGAAGCCTGGTGGTTTAAGTGATCCAAGGCTTGGTACGATTGATAGAAAAATGAAGTGTGAAACTTGTACTGCAAATATGGCTGAGTGCCCAGGTCATTTTGGTCATTTGGAGTTAGCTAAGCCTATGTTTCATATTGGGTTTATCAAGACGGTGCTTAGCATTATGAGATGTGTTTGCTTCAACTGTTCCAAGATTTTGGCAGATGAGGTAACTCTCTGTCTTTGTAATGTGTGAATTGCCATTATTAGTCCTTTAAGGGTGCTTCTTAGATAATTCTTTAATGTCTATTGAGTCAACGTCTCCAGTGGCTTTACTTTCATGTTGGTAACTCTTGCAGGAAGAACACAAGTTTAAGCAAGCTTTGAAGATAAAGAATCCTAAGAATCGGCTTAAAAAGATTCTGGATGCATGTAAGAATAAGACTAAATGTGAAGGTGGGGATGAAATTGATGTTCAGGGTCAAGATACTGATGAGCCAGTAAAGAAGAGTCGTGGTGGGTGCGGTGCTCAGCAGCCAAAGCTTACTATTGAAGGTATGAAGATGATTGCTGAGTATAAGGCCCAAAGGAAGAAAAATGATGACCAGGAACAGCTACCTGAACCTGTAGAAAGAAAGCAGACACTGACTGCAGAAAGGGTACTTTATTGCACAATTGGGAATCTTCTGCATTAACTAGTATGTGATGCTAATCTTCCCTATCTTTACTGCAGGTTCTTGGTGTTTTGAAAAGGATAAGTGATGATGACTGCCGTCTGTTAGGATTCAACCCAAAGTATGCTCGTCCTGATTGGATGATTCTCCAAGTCCTTCCTATTCCGCCACCTCCTGTGAGGCCCTCAGTGATGATGGACACATCCTCTAGGAGTGAGGCAAGCTTCTATAACCATTTTTTATGGTTTATGAAGTACCTGTATGTGTGGATGCTAGCTAGTATTATGGTTTTTTTTGGGTATATACAATGTTGATTTGCCGAGCTACAATGATGATTCAGCAAATAAGATTCTTGTTTGGAATGATTCTCATCTTCTGTCTTTGCTGCATCCAGGATGATTTGACACATCAATTGGCAATGATTATTAGGCATAATGAGAACCTGAGAAAGCAGGAAAAGGGTGGAGCACCTGCACACATCATATCGGAATTCGCTCAGTTGCTGCAGTTTCATGTGGCCACCTATTTTGACAATGAGTTGCCAGGACAGCCAAGGGTATTATTCTTGGACAGACATGCATTTTCCTATGGCCCAAATATACAAACAATTTTATTTTTGTTTCACCTTGTACGAAGGCCTATGCTGACAGGCCGGTGATTCTTACCTTGCAGGCTACACAGAGATCTGGGAGACCTATTAAATCTATCTGCAGTAGGCTCAAGGCCAAGGAAGGCCGTATTAGGGGTAACCTTATGGGGAAACGTGTGGATTTTTCTGCACGTACAGTAATTACTCCTGATCCCAATATCAACATAGATCAACTCGGCGTGCCATGGAGCATTGCACTGAATCTGACTTATCCGGAAACTGTGACTCCATATAATATTGAGAGGTCCATTTTATTGTCATGTGCTGAACTATGACAATTCTTTTTTCTTTGCCTTCAGTTTCATTTTTCCTTTATCTCAATAAATTGTTGTATTAAAACAGGTTGAAGGAGCTTGTGGAGTATGGACCACATCCCCCACCAGGTAAAACTGGTGCCAAATATATTATTAGGGATGATGGTCAAAGACTCGATCTTCGTTATTTGAAGAAAAGCAGTGATCACCATTTGGAGCTTGGCTACAAGGCATCATCTTCTGTCAATTTTTTAAATACAGCTAGTTATTTTTGTTTATTACTTTACTAAGCTATTGGACTGGTTTCAGGTGGAGAGGCATTTGAATGATGGTGACTTTGTGCTCTTCAATCGTCAACCAAGTCTCCATAAAATGTCTATTATGGGGCATAGAATCAAGATTATGCCATACTCAACGTTTCGTTTGAACTTGTCTGTTACTTCTCCGTACAATGCTGATTTTGATGGTGATGAGATGAACATGCACGTTCCTCAATCATTTGAAACTAGAGCTGAGGTGTTGGAATTAATGATGGTTCCCAAGTGCATTGTGTCACCTCAATCAAACCGACCTGTGATGGGAATCGTCCAGGATTCTCTTTTAGGTTGTCGTAAGATCACCAAGAGGGATACCTTCATCGAGAAGGTGATAGTTGAACAAGAACATTTTGATTCCATTTGATATTTTAATAGTGTGGTTTTCTTCATGGTTTGTTAAAAAAACTACCATTGATTTTTTGCAGGATGTTTTTATGAACATTTTGATGTGGTGGGAAGACTTTGATGGAAAAGTTCCTGCTCCTGCAATTCTGAAGCCACGACCGCTTTGGACTGGGAAACAAGTTTTTAATCTCATCATCCCTAAGCAGATAAATCTTATTAGAACTGCTTCCTGGCATGTAGATTCTGAAAGAGGAATTATTACTCCAGGAGATACTCTGGTCAGAATAGAAAAGGGGGAGCTACTATCTGGAACTCTTTGCAAGAAAACTCTTGGGACTTCTACTGGAAGTCTCATACATGTCATTTGGTATGCATTTCCATATTTCATATATCAAGTAAAAGACACTTTTTAATGTTTAATTTCAGTTTGCATGAGTGAAATAATCAAATTTAAAAAATAAGATCAATATGTAGCGTTACTCATTTAGAGTGGATGATCAGAATTCACCTAACCCACTAAATGAACTCGAGATCAAAACATAGTTGAGACATTTGAGCATCTGAACTAATGGGAGGCTGACTTGGGAGTTGAATTTGTAAAAACTTCTTGGCTGTTCAGTGGTTCATGTATATCTTTTGTGCTTGTAGGGAAGAAGTTGGTCCAGATGCAGCTCGGAAATTTTTGGGGCATACACAATGGCTTGTGAACTATTGGCTTTTGCAAAATGGTTTTAGCATTGGAATAGGTGATACAATTGCTGATGCAGGAACTATGGAAACTATTAATGAAACTATTTCAAAAGCAAAGCAGGCGGTGAAGGAACTTATTAGGAAAGCCCAAAACAAGGAGCTAGAACCTAAACCTGGACGAACTATGATGGAGTCGTTTGAAAATGATGTGAACCAGGTGCTTATAATGTATTTTGAATCCCTTGGGATATTTCTGGCTACTCTGTTTTCTAATTTACTTTAACCCTTTAGGTGTTGAATAAAGCTCGTGATGATGCGGGAAGCAGTGCTCAAAGGAGTTTATCTGAGAGTAACAACCTCAAGGCCATGGTTACTGCAGGATCAAAAGGAAGTTTTATCAACATATCACAGATGACTGCTTGTGTGGGGCAGCAGAATGTTGAGGGTAAGCGAATACCGTATGGTTTTATAGATCGAACACTGCCTCATTTCACCAAGGATGATTATGGGCCAGAAAGTCGAGGGTTTGTGGAGAATTCGTATCTACGTGGGTTGACACCTCAGGAGTTCTTTTTTCATGCAATGGGTGGTAGGGAAGGTCTTATTGATACTGCAGTGAAGACTTCTGAGACAGGGTACATCCAGAGGCGACTAGTGAAGGCTATGGAGGATATCATGGTTAAATATGATGGCACTGTCAGGAATTCACTTGGGGATGTTATTCAGTTTCTGTATGGGGAGGATGGTATGGATTCTGTCTGGATAGAATCACAGAAGCTGGATTCTCTAAAAATGAAGAAATCAGAATTTGATAGGGTCTTCAAATATGAACTTGATGATGAGAATTGGAATCCTAATTACATGTTACCAGAGCATATTGAGGATTTGAAAAATATCCGTGAATTGCGTGATGTGTTTGATGCTGAAGTCCAGAAACTTGAAGCAGATAGAATCCAGCTTGGAATGGAGATTGCAACTACTGGTGATAGTTCATGGCCATTACCTGTCAACCTTACAAGACTTATTTGGAATGCACAGAAGACTTTCAAGGTTGATAAAAGAAGGGTCTCTGACATTCATCCCATGGAAGCTGTTGAAGCAGTTGACAAGCTACAGGAGAGATTGAAAGTTGTTCCAGGGGATGATCCTCTGAGTGTGGAAGCCCAAAAGAATGCCACTCTTTTCTTTGGCATCTTGCTTCGCAGCACACTTGCAAGTAAAAGGGTGTTGGAGGATTACAGGCTCACTCGTGAAGCATTTGATTGGGTCATTGGAGAGATTGAATCGAGATTCTTACAGTCATTAGTTGCACCAGGAGAAATGATAGGTTGTGTTGCTGCACAATCAATTGGAGAGCCAGCTACTCAAATGACTCTCAATACCTTCCATTATGCTGGTGTCAGTGCTAAAAATGTCACTCTTGGTGTTCCTAGGTTGAGGGAAATTATTAATGTAGCTAAAAAGATCAAAACACCATCCCTATCCATCTATTTGGTACCTGAATGCAACAAAACCAAGGAGAAGGCTAAGAATGTTCAGTGTTCTTTGGAGTACACTACATTACGAAGTGTTACTCAAGCCACTGAAGTCTGGTATGATCCTGATCCCATGAGTACTATTATAGAAGAAGATATTGATTTTGTGAAGTCATATTATGAAATGCCCGATGAAGAGATTTCACCAGAAAAAATCTCTCCTTGGTTGCTTCGCATAGAGTTGAATCGTGAAATGATGGTTGATAAGAAGCTGAACATGGCTGACATTGCTGAGAAGATCAATCTTGAATTTGATGATGATTTAACTTGTATATTTAATGATGATAATGCTGAGAAATTGATCCTCCGCATACGTATCATGAACGATGAGGCTCCAAAAGGGGAGTTGAATGATGAGTCAGCTGAGGATGATGTTTTCCTGAAAAAGATTGAAAGTAACATGCTGACTGAAATGGCTCTTCGAGGTATTCCGGACATCAACAAGGTTTTCATTAAACAAAGTAAAGTGAGCAGGTTTGATGAGGATGATGGGTTTAAGACAATAGAGGAGTGGATGCTGGATACTGAGGGTGTCAATCTTCTGGCTGTTATGTGTAATGAGAATGTTGATGCCAGGAGGACAACCAGCAATCACTTAATTGAAGTTATTGAAGTTCTGGGTATTGAGGCAGTTCGTCGCTCCTTACTGGATGAGTTGAGGGTGGTTATATCTTTTGATGGATCTTATGTGAATTACAGACATCTGGCTATATTGTGTGATACCATGACCTACCGTGGCCATTTGATGGCGATCACCCGTCATGGTATTAATCGGAATGACACTGGGCCATTGATGAGATGCTCATTTGAAGAGACTGTGGACATTCTACTTGATGCTGCCGTGTATGCTGAAACAGATCATTTGAGAGGTGTCACTGAAAATATAATGCTTGGTCAGCTTGCACCAATTGGCACAGGAGACTGTGCTTTGTATCTCAATGATGAGATGTTGAAGAATGCCATTGAACTTCAGCTCCCAAGTTATATGGATGGCCTGGACTTTGGCATGACTCCTTCTCGCTCTCCAGTCTCAGGAACTCCTTACCATGATGGTATGATGTCTCCCAGTTACATGCTGAGCCCTAATCTACGCTTATCACCCAGCACAGATGCTCAGTTTTCACCCTATGTTAGTGGAATGCCATTCTCCCCCACTTCATCTCCTGGCTACAGTCCATCATCTCCAGGATACAGCCCATCATCCCCTGGTTACAGCCCTACTTCTCCTGGGTACAGCCCTACTTCACCTGGTTACAGCCCCACCTCTCCCGGTTATAGCCCCACTTCACCAACCTATAGCCCAAGTTCACCTGGCTATAGCCCTACAAGCCCTGCCTATTCTCCAACAAGTCCTTCATATTCCCCAACTTCCCCAAGCTATAGCCCCACATCTCCAAGCTATAGTCCTACATCCCCGAGCTATAGTCCTACATCCCCGAGCTATAGTCCAACTTCTCCAAGCTATAGCCCCACATCCCCTGTTTACAGTCCCACATCGCCTGCATACAGTCCCACTTCACCAGCCTACAGCCCTACCTCACCATCGTATAGCCCTACCTCTCCTTCGTACAGTCCGACATCACCTTCCTACAGTCCAACGTCTCCTTCATACAGTCCAACGTCACCATCGTACAGCCCAACGTCACCTGCTTATAGCCCCACTTCCCCTGGCTATAGTCCAACATCACCAAGCTATAGCCCAACCTCACCAAGCTATAGTCCTACATCTCCAAGTTACAACCCTCAGTCAGCTAAATACAGTCCTTCACTGGCTTACTCGCCAAGCAGTCCAAGGTTGTCACCTTCCAGCCCGTACAGTCCTACATCACCAAATTACAGGTAGCTAGCCTAGTTCCTTTCTTTTTGTTTGAGAATTGAATTTTCTTTTTTTTTTTCATTGGATTCTTCGTCTTAATGTTTTGTTGAGTTATATTTTATGCTGGATGCTTATTGCTACTTTTTTTTTTCAATCCCATGATCAGCCCCACATCACCATCATATTCACCAACATCTCCATCGTATTCCCCTTCAAGCCCGACATACAGTCCCAGCAGGTGACTCTTTGGTGCAGTTTTGTCCTCTTTTGTGGTTTTACGACTGTCATTTTAATCGCAACATTCTAATTTTGTTATCTTTTCTCTTCAGTCCTTACAACTCTGGAGTCAGTCCTGATTACAGCCCAAGTTCTCCGCAATACAGGTATTGCAAACATGTTGATCCATTATCAACATATTATATAATACCAGTCGAAATTTAGGTTAATCTGGTTGAGTTGCGTTGCATTCTTTTTTTTTCAGTCCTAGTGCTGGGTATTCACCAAGTGCACCTGGGTACTCGCCCTCATCAACAAGCCAATACACTCAAACGAGTACAAAGGATGGCAGGACTGATAAAGGGGACAGGAACGGGAGGGACAACAAGGATGAAAGGAGCAGTCGATAAGGTCTATGTGTTTTGAAGATCTCGTTAAGAAGTTAAAGGTCAAGTTGTTCTTTGAACTCTTGCCTGATACACTGGATAGAAAATTGTATATCTGGTTGGAATTCTAGGATTCCTCTGTAGAGAGAGGTATATTTACAACATGGCTTCAGAAAAAAAAAATGTTTCACCTGATCACTGGACTATATGGTTTTGAATGGATGACCTTAATTTATTCTCAAGCCCCACACTTTATTTTTTCAGTTTATAGGAGTCTGGGTTCCTGCTTGACCGTGTAGGGTGGGTATTGCTTTGTAGTGCTGGGATTCAAACGCCACTGCATATTTTCGCGGACCTGCATTTTTGTGCCTGACATGATAGCTGCTCTGCTCTCTAAAAATCTGTAAATTAAGTCATATAGTTCTGACTTCATCATTCTTTGAGAAATGCTGAAATGTCAGTGTTGATGACCAGATTTTCATCTACTTGAGGCATCTGATTGGCTTGGATTTTTTTTAGCTTTCCTTTTTGTAGGCAATTTATGCTGATATGTTATTTATTTTTGTTGAATTTGCAGCAGATTCAGACGAAGTTCAGTGTCTGAGGATGGAAAGTTAAAGAGCTGTCAAGGATCCATGGACATATCTATTGCTTAGTTTTTTAATCAGAACTTCATACTATGATGTATGGGCAAACTTTTGAAGTGGAACTGAATATTTCTTGGCTACTTTGTTTGACGTCCGTTTGGTGCAAGCCGCAATAACTTCCAATGCAATTGGTGACCCTTCGCACGTGGGATTGCAGATTTCAGTTGATTTTCTTACATAAATATGTACATGTTTATATGTGTTGTCGTTGTTTGTGTGCAGTAATTCTGCTGTATAATAGTTACTTGGAATTCATTCCTCCATAAAATCTGGATTCCTACACTGAGATTTAAATTAATTACTCCACGCATTTTCTGCTCGAGGTCTCCTTTTAGCTGTACTGGATTGATAGTGTTCTAATTTTGTACTGAATTGATATTGTTCTAATTTTGAGCAAGTCTCTGTTCATTTTTTCTTCTTGAATAGATCATTGAGAGACTAATTTTAATGGTTGTCATTGGGAGACCAATTTTATTTAATTAATGGTTATGCAAGTAATGAAATGTGCCAGTGTATGAGGCATTTATTTATGTTATAGGTGATATACGGGGTTATACTAATAAGCTCTTCTTTTATTATGTGACGTTTAAAAGAAAAAAAGAAAAGCGATGCCAAACGAGTAGAAAACGTGCTAGGTGCAACTCTTGCCTGTTCAAGAGTTCCTTTCGCAAAGTCAGAACTCACAAGTGAAAATTATGTCACAAATCATGTGTATAACTACTGAATTGCTCATATTTTATTCCATATTAATTTAGGCTGGCTTATGAAGTCATCAAAACCCGATTCTTCTTTCATTCTATTAGCTTTAAAATTTATTTCATTCTATAGCTTCAATCTCAAACCTGAAACTGTGATTCTTGAGACAAGTTGATCATCATGGGCAGACGGCAGAGATCAAAAGCCAAGATTTCAGACCTTCTTCCAAAAGCAGCAGCTCCGGTCACATTTATGAGTCCACCTCCGAGTCCGGCGAGAGTCATTTCGAGTCCAGGTAGAGCTATTATTTCAAGTCCAAAAATTTCACTTATTCCAAAAGAAATTCGTAGAAGGGCAAGGACTCTAAGCTTTGATGCAAGAGAGCCTACTTCTCCTAAAGTTTCATGCATGGGAAAAGTTATGATCAAGAACAAAAACATGAACAAAAATAAACCCACCAAACTGGATACATTTGTTTCTTCTCTTTCTTGGCCTGGAGCAGTGATATCGAGGTTCTTTAAAAGGAAACAAGTAATTGAAAAATCTTCTAATGTTCCTGAAAAGTGTCCAACTGTAGAAGTAGCAGTAGCAGAAAACCTGGCTACTTCGTTGAGCCGTGTGAGAAAATTTGCAAGTGGCAGAGGTGTTTTGCAGGATTTTGACTGGAAAGCTCATGTTGATGAAGGGGCTCAAAGCAATTGTCAACAAGAAGATCAAAAGCTTGATGGTGAAGAAAAAGATATTGTAATTGTAACTTGTTCTGAGGATAATGTTGAAAGCAATTGTCAACTGGTTCAGAAGATTGAGGATCAAGAAAATGATATGGTAATTTGTTGTTATAATCTTGAAGATAAAGAAAAGGGTGTTGCTGCTGCTTGTCAATCTATTGCTGTTGAGCCAAGGAATTAATGAAGCAAATTTCTCATCTTAAATTGTAAAAATAAATTAAAATCTGTACAGTTAATGTCTTGTAATTTGTTATTTTATTTGTTCTCATTTGTTATTAAGTGCTAAAGAATTGTGGATGGTTTGATGCACATGGGATTTTTTTTTTACCGTAAATGTGGATTTTTAGATAAAAAATTGTTTATGTTGAAAAGAAAAATCCAATAATAAGAGGAACCGATAATAATAGGTCAACTCTGAGTTTGTTGTTTTGTTTGTTAGTTGTTTTAGGGAAAGAACACAATAATAAGAGGTTCCAATGTTGAAAGTGAATTATTACTACACTTCAACCCTCTAAATTATATCCTGTATGTTAATAGGAAAATGTAAAACGTCCTGATCTGGGATGTCTCAAGAACTACTTTTGTAAATGAATGTAAATAATATGCGAAAAATATGAAGGTGAACCACAATGAGAAACATACTTGCCCCATTAGCATGCATATAACGGAGCCCGTAGATCCGGGCTTCACCGCCCTACTTAAACGACTACTGTGGATTCCGCTCTCAGTTATGGCTAAAGTCTTATGCTGTGGCTGAGATGTTTGTCTAGTGATGAAGCAAGGCAAGCCTTTCTTCCCTTGCACAAGCCGGGGCATTTTCGGAGACTAGCTTGCTTTCTATCTTACTGTAAGAAATTCCTCGTTTACTTATATATATATATATATATATATATATATATATATGATGGATTGTCTCCTGCTCCTCCTGGGCTGGCAGTGGTCACCAGCAAGTCTTCTCCCTGCACAGTCAAGAGAGAGCCTCAGAGGTGGGGTGGTATCCCCGTGAACCCTCCGATGCCTAAGTCAGTCTAGTGCTAAGGTGAAGTATGTAGAGTGTGCAAGAGATCAATTACCTGGTCTGGAGGGTCCTCTTCAGCTTATATAGTGGTGAGGGTAGGGGAAACCTGGCATGCCTCCTCTCCCTATTCTGCCCTTTGGTGGAGCGCGCTGGGCCTGCTAAGGCCCAAGCGATGGTGGACACGCTGTGCTTGCTGAGGCCCAAACGATGGTGGACCATCAATATATATATGAAAACTTAAAAAGTGATATAAAAAAGATAATAAAACTTTTATTGAGATATCCTAAGTTGAAACGTTAAACAAGATTCATATAAATAATCACTTTTTTTTCCGCACATTTGTTGGACCTTTATTTACTAGTATGCGGTGTTCTTTATAGTATTAACTAGTTTAAAATTCAAATTGAGCTGAAATATATTTTCTATAAAATTTTATTAGTTCATAAATTTAATCAGCTTTATTATCCTATTAATTTATATTTTCAAAATTATTGTATCTTTAATGTGAATTTTGGATTTAGTTCTACTAAATTTTTAGTTTTATAATAAATAAACACTTTTGCAATCCATATGACTTCATATTTTTAAATTTTTTTATACGCACATGTATTTTACATATGGTAATTCAATGTTATAGTTTGCGCAGATTTTCGGCCCTTAGCACGTGGGTTAGGAATCGCAAGCGTGCCAGAAGATTACTCCTCAAAAATTAGTTAACAACTATTAATTAAATAATTAAAAGCTAAAAGAAATTAAATGCACCATAAACTTCTAATTAGAAACGATTGTGCGGAAAATGAAGGGACTTGAAAACTTCTCGGTCCTTAACTCTACAGCTATAGTTTTATTAAATCTCAAATAATTGAAAATTAAACTTAAATTCATTGGATTGAAAGCAATAAAAGCAGTAAATTTGTAAACAGTAAACATTTTAAAGCTTGAGGATTTGAAAGCTAAAAGAAAAATACTAAACTTGGCAGTAAAAATAAATTAGTGCTTGATGATTTGAAATCTTAAATAAAAAATGAAATATAAATGCAACGTTAAAATTTTAATTAAAGACATATTGAAGAATTTAAAAATTGAACTAGATTGCATAAATTAAATAGCTACAAATCAAAATGCCTTACAATGGGGATTGAAAGTGACCGTAACTATGATATGGATGCTTACACAAAGCTTAAAATAAACTAAGGAATAAAAATTGAGTAGCTTCAGAAACTAAACAATGAAGATTTGTTTGTTTGAATTTATCTGTTATTAATTTTTTTGTGAATGCTTGTCGATGAATAATTGTTGGTGATTCCTCTTTTGGTTGTTGATCCCCACAGTATTTATAGAGACCACTTCATTGGCTTCCAAGTTGGTGAGCTCTCTTCCCCAAGCTTCTCAACAGAACAAACTGACTACTTCCTCACTAAATTTTCCACGTTACATCATTTTCTTCTCAAGTCTTCTGGATGCTTCTTCCTTGGCCACTAAGTTGTTTGAGAGGAATATTCCTCAAGTATAAACCTTTTATTCCTTAACGTGCATATAGCTGAAGAATATTCCAAAACCTTCTACATTCTTCTTTCTCATAACTCAAGTATTAAATAATTAATTTAATTATTTAACAATTAACTTAAGAAAAATCAATGGGCTTTTATCAATTGGGCTTCAAAGTATAGGTTTGGCCAAATATATTTTTTAGCGTAAACAATTTCCCCCGCATACAATTTAGTTGTAAACTAATTTGTATGTGAATACCCGTATAAAATTTGGCCATAATCTTTATAAATGGCTTGCCAAGTATTATAAATTTAAGGAATTTGATTTCTCAAATTTAAAATTTAACGTGCCTTATTTATATTTTATCTTGAAAAATTAATTAAAGATATATGTATCTGTAATAAATTATAAAAATTAAATTCAAATATTTACCTTTAAAGATAAAGATAAAAAAATTAAATTTATCCAGGATAATTAAATCTATACCAAAAAAAATATTGTTTAGACTCCTAATAGGAGCCTAAGGGCAACTCCAACCGAGAGCCAAAATGGAGTATTTGCCCTATTTTAGAGGAATTTTGTACTCCAACCAAGTGCTATATTGGACGCCATTTTGTAATTCTGAAACAGTAGAATGCCAAATATGGTGTGCAACTGTAGCACGTTACTTTGATGTTTTATTTATTTATTTTTTTGTAAAACTAATACTCTTACAATTTAGTTCATATATAAGTGTTAAAAACTTACAATTTAGTCCAATAATTAACCTATAAAATTTAAATAATTATGATCTTAGTTAAATAATTTAATAATTTATGGAAGCAATATTCTAATTATGAGGATTAAGATATTATTTTATTTTTGTTTTCAATGGTATTGTTATATTTTAAAATTTCAATGTAATGTTTATTTTGTGTGTGTTTAATTATGCCAAAATGTTTAATAAATATCTACGTGTTTATTATATGAAGATTATCTACTATTTAGCCATAATTTAAAATAATCTCATAAAATTATCTTCTAAATTTTATTATTTAATATTATTTTTATTTTGTAATATACAAAAAAATAAAAAAAATTTATTTGGATGTAAAT
>CANYLF010045334.1:0-11023 GCA_948193215.1 Bocquillonia castaneifolia
TTAAAACGATCGTTGCACCCTAATTTTCAGAGAAAAATTTATTTTCGAAGGGAATTTTCAATGGGATTTGTAATTTATGATTAATTACTATCATTATGTATTTTAATGAGTATTATATGGTGATCGATTCGGGTCGTGACAGTAAGCATTAAGAAGGGTGATAGGGAATATATGAAGGTAGTACTTGCAAAAAGCTAAAAATAGATAAATCCTAAGAATAGGAAATCACATAATAAAAATAATTCTGATCAAAGTACTGAAATAGATTCAGGTAAGACTAAGGAGATGGAGATTTAGAGGTTTCGGTCGATAATCAACAGGGTGGTCATTTGAATAGCTAGACTCTTCAGTGCTATCTTCTTCTTCTACTTCTTCTTCTTTTGATGATTCAGATTCCATCTATTCCTGAGTTTTAGAAGGTGTTACTTGAGTTATTTCCTTTACAGCTTAATCAGGAACGTTAGTCTCAGCTGTTTGTTGCTGGTTTTTAGTTGCATGAACTTCAATCTCAGCAATTATTGCCTCAAACATTATTATTGTAATTTCTTCAACCTCTACCGCTTTAGTCCATCCAGATTTTGCAATCTCAGTCTCAGGTACCACAGTTGGAGCAACTGCAATATCAGTTGCTTTAGTTTCAACATTTCTGATCTCCTCATTCACAGCTACAACAATCTCAGCTATGATTTCTTCAGTAGTCTTTTTTGTATCACCTTGTTTCTCTGTTTGTAGGATAATGTGGCTTTGTGATCCTGCTTCAGTCTAAGTAGGTTCAACTTGTTGAGTCTATTTAGGCATTAAGAAACTTATTTTCTCCTTCAGCTTATTTACTTCTTCTTGACCAATCTCAAGTAACTGGTTCACAGCTTGATCAAGTCTGAAAGTGACATTTGACTTGATCAGCTCCAATTCCATATTCAACTTTTCTTTGATTTTTTTCAAATTCTTCCTATAAGGCATCCGTATTACTTTTGACTACGATATTTATCTCCTTCTCTCTCAGCTCTTCTCTGACCATGATTGCATCAAAGTCTCTTTTAGAATATAGAATGTCATTAAGAAGAAAAGTTACTCTGTCATTTTTGATCTTTTCTACTGACTACTCATATGTAAGACCTGCTTCTTCTTCTTCAGACTCATCAGAAAACGCAATTCAAATTTTCTTTAAAGATTTTTCTGGTTTCTTTCCCCTAAGTTTTGAGCTGCCTGTAGTTTTCTGTTCAGCTTCCTCTCTTTTTCACTCATTTTCTATTTCTTTTTCTCTCTGTAATTCCAAAATCTCTATTTTTCTTTTTAACTCCTCATTTTCTTTTCTTTTTCTCTCCTCTTCTTCCTTTTTCTTTCTCTCTTCTTCTTGTCCTTTTCTTTCTTCTTCTCTCCTTTATCTTTCTTCCTCTCTTTTCTTTTGTTTTTCTTCTGCTCTCCTTTTTCTTTCATTCTCAATCTTTTCTTTTCTCAATTTGTCTAAAACATTCATTTTAACAGCTGATCCATCAATCAATTGTTGAGCTTCAACCATTAACTGAGCTAAGTCAATTACAATTTCTTCTTTAGGAGTTTCACTACCCTTTTGATCAGACTGAACTTCTTATTCAACAACAGACTTAATTTTGATAGGTTCAACATTACCAGCAGATAATAACACATCATCATATTCTCCAGAATAAGTGTTATTTTTCTTTCTAACTTTAACCAGAATAACCATAAAATTTTTATCTACCCAGTTATTTCTAGGTACTTCAGTTGAAAAACTAACAAACAAACCCACTCCTAAGTGCTAAAAAAAAAATAGTCAGCTTCATTCCATAAGGGAGACCTCTATTACTTCTACCAGACCCAAGCCCCATAAAAAAGTAATACATGATATAGCACAAGTTAACCTTTTTCTTTTTCAGCACATACCATATAACGCAAACATCAGTAGAGTTAACATAATCAAGACTCCCTAGCCTGGGTGCTATGTAATGAGTTAAAAACTTATGAATAATGCTTTCTGGAAAATCAAAGGTTACAACACTTACATTATCTCTGGCTTCAAGGTTCTCATTGTGTATGATCTCCTTCTTTGCTTCCAGTTCATCATACTCAGATCTAGCTTTCATGGGTAGGCCAATCTTGACTCCCTCATTTGGAATCCCATAAGCTTTAGTGATCATGTCCAGCGTTATCACATACTTTTTACCTTTGAGGATGACTGAAAAGGTATGAGCATCCTTGTCTTCAACATTGATCTTCTCATAAAACTATCCAACTAAAGTCTCATAAATAGGTTTTTGAATCTGTAGGAATCATGTCCATCCTTGAAAGTCGAAGAGGTCTTTCAGTCAAAACTTCTCCTTCTTAAAGAACTTCCAATCGATGCATCTAGGAGAAACCAGTTTTGGTTCTTCTTCTTTTTCATTTTTCTTTGCCTTCTTTGAAGTTTGAGCCCTTGTTTTAGCGGCTGGAGTAGCTTTTGCTTCCTCAGTTTTCTTCCTTTTCACCATTTTTGAAATAGCACTAAATTTTTGAGAATTTGGTGATTAGGGTTTTTGAGAATTAGATTTCAATTTCAATTGAGGGCTTTTTACAAGATATGAGGGACTTTGAAAGAGAAAGATAGGTCTTTTAAAAGTTTTCGGGAAGATTGAGTGATTAAGGGCTTTTTAGAAGATATGAGGGATTTTGAAAGAGAAAGATAGGTCTTTTAAAAGTTTTCGGGAAGATTGAGTGAAAATAACGTTTAGAAATTGAATTCTAATCCGTTATTTTAACTCAGCTAGAGTTTCTCTCTCATCAGTCTTAAGGGAACTATTTCAAAATACCTGTCAAAATCTATCTTTGCCACGTGGTTGTCTCCTTTTGGTTTTTTGTTTCCAGCTTCTAAACAATTACCACTCTCAAGGAAAAAATAGTTATCAAACAAATTAGGACTTTAAAAGGATATGAACAAGAAAAGATTGAGTCCGTATCGTAAAAAAATAGAAAGATATATTTTTATATTTTGAACATTTCAATTTTTAATTTTTGAATATTTGAAAGCATAAAATAAAGGGATTAGAATGTAAAAATAAGCACATGAGAGAAAAATGCAATATGTACAAATATGTCCAAAAAGAAAAATGAAAATTTTGAGTTTCAAGAAGTTTGAAGCTATTGGTTTAGCTTCAAAAATGTCAAGCTCTCTTCTGATTCTGCAAAAGGTTTCCTCATTTTGAGGTTTAGTGAAGATATCAGCCAATTATTTTTTAGTGGGAACAAAAAATATCTCAATGTCATAATTTTGAATGTGATCTCTGATGAAATGATGCCTTATTTCAATATGCTTTACGCGTGAATGCAAAATAGGATTTTTGCTTAAGTTGATGGGTCTTGTATTATCATAAAGAATAGGAATGTTAGAGTAGGTCATACCAAAGTCTGAGTGAAGTTTCCTACCTGATCCAAAGAATTTGAGCTATACAGCTTCCAGCAGCTATGTACTCAGCTTCAGCAGTGGACAGACAAACTGAAGTTTGCTTCTTGCTATTTCATGAAACTAAAGCTTGACCCAGAAACTGACAACTTCCAGATGTGCTTTTTCTATCCACACTGCTTCCTTTCTCATCTTTCTCCATTTTGATTGTGTCACTGATTGGTGTCTTGCTTTCTTTAGGTTCAGTCATCTTGAATCTCTTTATCAACTCCTTCAAATAGTTTGATTGATTAATAAAGATCCCATCCTCAAGCTATTTGATCTGAAGTCCAAGAAAGAAACTGAGTTCCCCCATCATGCTCATTTCAAACTTGTTCTTTATAAGAGTGTTGAATTCTTTACAAAGCTTTTGTTGAGTTGACCCAAACACGATGTCATCCACATAGACTTGAACCACTAGAATCTCATCTTTATGAGTTTTGGTAAACAAGGTTTTGTCTACCTTTCCTCTCATAAAATCATTGTCAAGCAGAAATTTGCTTAGTCTCTCATACCAAGCTCTAGGGGCTTGTTTGAGTCCATAGAGTGCTTTGGTCAGCTTGAACACATGGTCTAGAAAAATGAGATCTTCAAGCCTAGGAGGCTGCTCCACATAAACTTCTTCCTTAAGAAATCCATTAAAAAAAAGGCACTCTTGACGTCCATTTGATAAAGAAGAAAGTTTTGTAACAAGCAAAGGCACATAGTATTCTGATAGCTTCAAGACATGCTACTAGTGCAAAGGTTTCTTCAAAGTCTATTCCTTCTTTTAAGGTTGTATCCTTTAGCCACAAGTCGAGCTTTGTTTCTCACTACGTTTCCTTGTTCATCAAGTTTATTTTTGTACACCCATTTAGTTCCAATTGCAAGCTAGTTTTTGTCATTGGGTACCAGATGCCACACCTTGTTTCTTTCAAACTGATTCAACTCTTCTTGCATGGCTACAATCCAATTCTCAACTTGTTCAGCTTCACTTATAGTCTTAGGTTCAATCTGAGACACATAAGCTACATTCCCTATCAGCATTTTGAGCTCCTTTCTTGTTGTGACTCTACTTGAAGGATTTGTTAAGAGATTTTCTGGTGGGTGATATCTTCATTCTCTGGGCAACTCATTAGCTTTATCTTGTTGTTCATTTTGTTGAGCTTTAGCTTCAGGAGTCTCCTCTTGTTTAGCTTCCTATTCTACATCTTGTTGAGTCTGAACATCCTCAAGTTCAACCTATTCATCATTATTTCCTACAAGAATTTCTACAACATCTCCACTAGATATATTGTGGTAAACTTCTTTAAAAATAACATGAATTGACTCTTCAACCAGCAAAGAACGCTTATTAAAGACTCTGTATGCCTTACTATGTTCAGAATAGCTGAGAAAAATACCTTCATCACTTTTAGGATCATATTTACCAAGCTGAGACTTTTCATTATTGTGAATAAAGCACTTACATCCAAAAACTTTGAAATAGCTTACAGTAGGTTTCCTGCCTTTCCATAATTCATATGTAGTCCTCTTTAGCTTGGGTCTTACTAATGCACGATTTTGAATGTAGCAAGCTGTGTTGATAGCTTCAACCCAAATGTAATTTGGAAGATTAGCTTCATTCAGCATGGTTCTTGCCATTTCCTAGAGTGATCTATTTTTCCTCTCTACAATCTCATTTTGTTGTAGAGTTCTTAGACCTGAGAAGTTATGACTAATTCCAAACTGATTATAGAATTGCTCAAAGGTTGTCAAACTCTCTTCCATGATCACTCTGAAGAGCTGTTATATTATATCCCTGCATGTTTTGAATCTTTTTGCATAGACTAGCAAACTTTTCAAAATCCTCATCCTTGTTTTTCAGAAACAAGGTTCATGTGAATCTAGAATAATCATCAATAATCACAAATGCATATGTTTTGCCTCCTAAACTACATGGGGTAACAGGTCCAAATAAATCAAAGTGAATTAATTCTAAAGATCTAGTGGTTAAGACTGTTCCTTTAGATTTGAAGGACGCTTGGGTTTGTTTTCCAAGCTGACATGCATCACAAATAGTATTTTTTCCAAACTTCAGCTTAGGAAGACCTCTCACACAATCATGCTTAGAAAGCTTAGAAATGATATGCATAGATGCATGACCTAATATTTTATGCCACAACCAATTTTCATGGTCAATTGAAGCTAAACAAAAATTACTTACTTGAGCATTATCAAGGTCAATCACATATATATTATTTTGTCTCTTTCCAATAAACACAGTCTGACCATCTTGAATACTTTGAATCTCATAATGATTAGGTTCAAAGATTACTCTAAAGTTTATATCACAAAGTTGACTCACACTCAGAAGATTGAATTTGAGGTCCTGAACTAATGACACATCATTGATTGTAGGGCTTGATCCAATTGAACCTGATCCAATGATTCTTGAAGTACTGTTATCTCCAAAACTGACTGATCCTTTATTCTTCATTTCCAATCTAGTGAACAAAGATTTGTCCCCAGTCATGTTCCTAGAACAAGTGTTGTCCACATACCATTCATTCAACTTCTGCTTGCTCTTGAGGCATACTTGTTAGGAATTAGTTAGTTTTAGGAACCCAAGTTGAGTTGGGTCCTGACTGGTTAGCTTCAACATTCTGTATGGATACTTTAGGTCTCCACTCAAGTATGTATCCCTGTCTATTTCTTTTATAAGCACAATACTTCACAATATGTCCAATGTGATTATAAAGAAACATCTTGCATTTGTCTTATATGAATGATATGCAGGTTTTGGAAAGAATTTTCTTGAATGATTAGCTTTGGAAACTTTTTACACAGTTTGAAAGTCTTTTAGGCCAGATTCTTTGCTAGTGCTAGCATCTCCTAAACCAGCATTGAATCCATTATAGCCTAATCCTGTCTTATCATTGGGAATACACTGATTACCCAATAATACATCAAGATTTTGTCTGCCATTGGTAAATCTTTCAAGGTCTTTTGTGAGAGAATCAATTTTCTTTTGTAAGACTTCATTTTCTTGAAAAGTTACCATGTAAACATCATGATTCAATTCAACATGTTGCTTAGCTACATCAAGTTCATTTACAGCTCTTAAAAGTTTCTTTTCAATCTCATTATACATCTCAGTAGCTTTTCCTTCCTTTTCAAAAGTTCCTCATAAGTACTAGTTAAAACACAGCAAATATGAACTTGTTTACCAGTTTCAAGATGTCTACATTTTCTTTTTAGAGCAACATGTTTTTTGGCCAATCTTTCACATTCATGATAAAGTTCAAGCATGGCATTTTGCAAATCTTCAGGAGTTTCAAGTTCAAGGAAGTTTACCTCAGCTTCAGAGGATTCTAGTTCAGACATTTGAATCTTTTCCTTGCCAGCTTTAGGTTTGTCAGCTTCAATCTCTTATGCCATTAGACAGAGATTCGCCACTTCTTCAAGTTCAATGCTACCTTCTGAATCTGAGCTTTGATTTTCACTCCATGTGGTTGCCAAAGCCTTCTTTGTCTTCTCCTTTTTCCCTTTCTTCTTCAGTCTCGGGCAGCTGGTCTTGACATGTCCTGGTTTATTGCATTCATAGCAAATAATTTCATTGCTATATTTCTTGTAGTCAGGTTTGGATCCCAAAAATTTCTTCACATTTTTTCTGTATTGCTTTCCTCCTCTTTTGAACATTCTCTTAAATTTCCTGGTGATAAGAGCAACAGCATCTTCTTCTTCAATGCTTGAGTCCGAGCTCTCAACAGTTTTAAATTTGAGAGCTAAATCTCCTTTTCTTCTTTTTGACTTCTGAGGTTTGTCCTTTTTTTTTTTTTTTCTTTCATCATAAGCTTGTATGCTTTTAAAGAACCAACAAGCTCATCATAAGATAAGGTTTTAAGATCCTTAGCTTCAGTAATCACTGCTACCTTGGTTTCCCATTTTGCTGACAAAGATCTCAGTAACTTCTTAACCTGTTCATTCTCTAGAACATCTCTTCCATAGTTTTTCAAGGTATTAACAATCACAGAGAACCGATTGTTTAATTCCTTAATGGTTTCTTCTAGTTTCATAGTGAAGAGTTCATAGTCCCTCAACAGCATGTTGAACTTTGACTCTTTGACCTGGCTTGTTCCTTCATATGTAACCTGAAGCTTATCCCAAAGTTGTTTGGCTGACTTGATATGTGAGAGATGATTGTATTCAGACATCTCAATAGCACAGTGAATGAAGTTCAGTGCCTTAGCATTGAGAGAAATTTGTCTCCAATGAGCATCAGTGTACTCATCTTTAGTAGCATTTCTCATAGTGCCATCTGCACCAGCAATCTAAGGAGTTTGTGCTCCATTTCGAATAATCTTCTAGTAATTTACATCAGCAGCCTAAATGAAGTTAATCATCCTATTTTTTCAGGACTCATAATTAGCTCCATTTAGAAGTGGAGGTCTAATAGTTGATCATCCTTCAGTAGCTCCACTGAGATTATAGAACACATTCTAGTTGTTACCACCTTGTCCACTACTGCTAGCCATAGATCCTCTTTAGAAAAAGAAATAACAAGCTTTTGAAGAGTCTGCTCTGATACCAATTGTTGGTCCCAAGGCTAGTCTCAAGAGGCGGGGGGGTGGGGGGGGGGGGGTCTATTTAAAATTTTGAGTATGTTTGTATTTGAAACTAAACAATATTGAAACAATAGTCTAATAAATCTTTTAACCAATTTTTTTATATTTTTAAGAGTATATTTATGGATTAAAAATTTTTTTAATAAATCTGAAGATTTTTTGGACATTACTAAATATTAAGAAATGAAGCTGAGAAAACTGACTGAAGCTAATAAAAGAAAGTAAAGAGAAAAATTGAGACTCAGAGATATATAGTGGTTTGTCTTAAGACTACATCCACTACCTAAGATTAGCAACCTTAGGATTTCATAATTTCACTATTCTCTTTTGTAGGATCAAAGAAAACTTTTTAATACATCCTAAAGCTTCACACAGATTTTCAATAGCTTCTGTAAACTATACAAACATTAACGGGGACTTGCTAAGCTTAAAAGGAAAATAAAAATTATTTTAAGATCTCTCCATTTACTGAAAACAAGCTCTATTGGTTTGATTGAGAGAACATAACGAAATGATTCATGCTTAAATGCACCATGCTTGAATACACTATTCTATTTTGCTTGACTCTGCACAATGCTCTCTATCTCTTGAAATGCAAAATAGTGCGTGTATATAGTGCTCAAAAATGCTTCTAGAAATATTGCCCTATATGGCGAAAGTACCTCAGTGTCCTTTTCTAGAATGTGACAGCTATGCACTCTAGGACAAAAAGAATAATGCAGCACAAAAAGAGAGAAACAAGTTTTCCATGAAATAAAGAAATATGCTAACAGATTCTATCCTTTTCCTAGCTGCTAGATAATAACAATTTGGCTCTATATGCTTACTGTTTTGGACCTTTTAAGAATGTATAGAAAATGACAAATGAATGAAAAAAAATGTATTCTCTCAATCATCCCTACATATATTCTAGAAGAAATAAACCGTTACAAAGAAAATCAGTATACTCATGGTCTCGTCAGCCTGAGACTCAGTGTTTCTTCTAGATTCCATAAGCTTGAATATCAGTTTGGTCTCCTTGTTCCTTTAGTCTGAAATTCAGTCTGCCTTCTTAATTCTATAAGCTTGAGACTCAGTCTTTCATCTCTTGTGTTTTGCTCCCCCTGTCTTATAGACTCAAACACTAGTTTCAAAAAACTTGGTACTATGTCATAGTTGATTAGCATCAAAAATTAAGGGTTGCTATCCTTTAGCCAACAAGTTTCTTAGTTTTTGTTTTGAGTTTATTTTATTTGTTTATTACTTGCCTAAAAGAAAATAAATTTGGTTTATTTTGGCCTTCAAGGATAGAATTAATAATGATGTTGGAGGAGGAATAAGCTTTTACAAGCCATTCAATGTAGGAAGTGCAAAATGGCATGAGTGTTCAATAGTATTAACGTCAAAATTTCAACCCTAAGAAATTCTGCACATGCTGGAATTTTGGATTTCCTGAAATTCTACACGTGCTGGAATTGTGGATTTTCTGAAATTCTACACAAGGGATGGAATTCTTGATTTTTTGAAATTCTACATGCAAGGCTGAAATTCTACAGTTGTGCGATTTGTGTGTTGGGCTGGAAGACTGCAACAAATTTGAAGTTTTACAAATGCATCTAAATGTTGTAAAGAAAGAAAAAATACATAATTCTAATGGATTTTCAAACCATGTATTTGGTCTCATCAACCATACACATGTGAGGGGTAATTGTTGGTGTATTATTTTGCACCAAGGATTTGGGGTAAAAATAAAAGAAGACCAAAATAATGAGTAATTAAGAATTCCAGCCATGAACATGGAATTCCAAGATGTTAACCACCAACAAAGTAAAGTAGTGAGGAGTTACATAAAAGGCAAGCCACTCCTAAAAGGTGTAACTCCAAAAGTGAAAAAGTAACTGCCACGACATGATAAAAGTAGTGGGGAGTTACATGGAAGGCAAGCCACTCCTAAAAGATGAAACACCAAAATTGAAAAAGTAACTGCCACAATATGATAAAAGTAGTGGGGGGTTACATGGAAGGCAAGTCACTCCTAAAAGGTGGAACTCCAAAAGTGAAAGGTAACTGCCACAACATGACAAAAGCTAGATTCTAGGAAGTTCAGGACACCTAAAATATATGGGTGAAGGAAACAGGAAGTCCACCTGATAAAGTAGTAGAGCAAAGACGTGGTAGTTACTCCACAAGTAAGTAACGGTCTTTGCACAACTATAAAAGAAAGAGGAAAGCAAGAAGAGAAGGCTCTCCAAGAACTCCCAAAAAAAATAACTCCAATATTTAACAACAAATTCAAATTTCTTAGATTTCATAGTTTATGCAAGTGTTCTTTTACTTTAGTTTTTCAATTCCCTTAGTATACACTTTGTTTTCCAAGCCTATAATTATTGTTAATGTCTACATTTTAATTTAATTTAGCCCCTTTTATGTTTAATGCATTGTTATCTTCTAGAATTCCTACAAACTCTTAGTTTTAGTTTCTAGCATTTAACACTCCAAGTTCTCTTTAGAAATTATGACATAGCCATTGGGATACTTATGCAGTGAATTTTATCTCACAATTCCCTGATAGAAGTCAAGTAAATCTTTGGGAATCCGCTTCCCTGACACGCACTCATATCAACTCCTGCTGGAACTGCACACACTTCCCAGCGATTCAAGGGGAAACAGGTTGAAATTCTCTTACATCTTGCCTCAGAAGGAACAAATACAAGCTAATTGGGCTTACAATCAGATGAGGAGAAAAAAAATCTCAACAGGTCTTGCATATACCTTAATACTAAAAGTGGTTGCAGAAATGTTCTCTCTTAATATGTTTGCAGAGTTGGGAAGATTTTTTAGAGAAATCGAAGATTCATTTTGATGTCATTGTTTATAACATGAGGAAATATGTTTGTGGAAGAGTGAACAATTGGGTTGATGCTGAAATAATATGGAAGAGTATGAAATTAGAAAATGGATGTTATGGTACAGAAGTTACTTGCTTACTTTTGGATAGCATTTTCGTGAGCAATGGCCATACTGT
>CANYLF010045777.1:0-12798 GCA_948193215.1 Bocquillonia castaneifolia
TTCAAGTGCCCAATCACATGTGCTAGATCCATGATGTGTCTTCTACACAAGTCTTTAGAAATACAGCTTCTCTTACCTCCATGTCTAGTATGAACATTCGGATCTTTGTCATTGCTACCTTAGTAATAAGGTTAGCATTTCGATCTTTAAGCCATAGTGTGCACCCTTCCATGTTGATTTTACAACCATTCTCCAGAAGTTGGCCAATACTCAAAATATTGCTTTTCAACTTAGGAATATAGTAGACATCTTGGAGAAGTTTGTGACCACCATTTTTGGTCTCAAGTAGGATTGTGCCTTTGCCATGAATCTCCACTTTCTTGTCATCTCCAAATCTCACGTTGCCATGAACTTTGGTGTCAAGTTCTACAAATTTGCTTATGTCTCCTGTCATGCGATTATTGGCTCCATTGTCAAGGTACCATGCACTCTTATAAGTCACAGGGTCTTCTTTGCGAGAAAGGAATAAAGCTTCAGCTGCTTCATTTTGTTGCCTTTCTACAAGCTTTGTTTCCTCATTCGCCTCTTCATTTGGACATTCCTAAGAATAATGGCCATTCCTGCCACAAAAATAACACTCCACCTGAGCTTTGTTTTTTTCCTGCATTGTAACCTCCATAGTTACCTCTTCCTCTTCCTTTGCCTCTACCTTTTTGATTTTTCTTGTCATTAGAAGAGTTTTTTCCACCTCTCCCTTGGCCTTGTCCACGTCCTCAACCACGACCTCTTCCACGTGATTGACCACGACCACCTTTAGAAGAATCTCCTTTAAATTTGATTGATGCATTTACTAGCAAGGCTTGATCAATTTGTGCTTGCTTGCCACGGTTCATTCTCTCTTCATGGGATCGCAATGATCCACACAATTCATCAATCGTCATGGCCTCCAAGTCTTTAGACTCTTCAATTACAACCATGCACCACATGGTTGAATTTAGGATTAAGAGATCGTAAAATCTTCTCAACCACATGAACATCTTGTATGGTTTCTCCGAGTCTCTTCAATTGATTCACTACTGCTAACACCTTTGTGGTGTAATCTGTTATTGTCTCACTCTCCTTCATTAAGAGTGATTCAAACTCAGCCCTTAAAGTTTGAAGCCGAACCTTCTTCACTTTATCAACTCCCATCACGGAGTTTTGAAGAGTCTCTCAAGCTCTCTTGGACGTGGGCTCATTTGCAACTTTCTCAAACATATCTTCATCTAAGCCTTGATGAATGATTGTGAGTGCACATTGATCTTTCTTCCTCTCCTTCTCCAAAGCCTCCTTCTCAACTTGATTGAGTGTTGCTACATCTCTATGTTCCTCAAAACCTTTCTCAACTACATCCCATACTCCTTATGAACCAAGAATAGCTTTCATTCTAATGGACCAATTCTCATAATTGGTTTTATTGAGTTGTGGGTATTGAAAAGAAAGAGAAGCTTCTTTTGTTGCCATTTTACAATCTTATGGCTCTGATACCCCTTTGTTGGAAGATGGTAGGCCCTAAGCTACACTTACACTTACAAACACTCACACAAAAGAAAGAAGAAGAGAGAACTTTAAGTCTTTATTAATTCACTCAAGTTGCTTGATACAAATGAACATTCTTACAAGCTATATATAGTAGTTCATAAGAGAACATATGGCAAAGAATTAAGTTCTCTTAATTACATAACATAAACTTTAAACTTAATTAATAACTTTAAGTAAAACTTTTCTTAACTTTAACAAGAGAACTTCCCATTAATGACATGTAAACTTAAACTTGTCTTTAATTCTACATTTCAATACTTGATTTATTTCAAGTTTAATATCTAACATTTGGTTGGACTCTTGGCTTGGCTTGTATATTGAAGCTGCTGACCTCTTTAAATGCCGCAAATAGAGGTATCTCATTGCTCTAAATGTTTTTAGACAATGCTTTACAACTGCTAGTATACCATGTAGTGTTTTCACAGAAACAAAAATTGTTCACTTTGTTGATTCTGAAAATTTGCAGATTCATTCTGGTGTACTATCTCCAAACGATTCGAATGCCTTCCATGCCACACAAGTTTATCATCATCTGGTACCTCAATTTCCAGAGCCATTTGGGAGCAAGTGCATATATTTCCTATGTTGCCTGTGACCGAATATCAGGAAGTTATCTTATTAGGAAAATGTTTTCATCTTTGACCTTCTTAAGATATCGAAACTTGCATATGGATTACACAGTCTCTCTTTTTCCTCTTGGTGATGTCTGTTTATTATTGGATTAATTTGATCTTTTTGATGTTTTGCTTGATGATGTCCATTTGGTAACAACAACTTCTTTGTTAAATGAGAGCACCAAAGCAAGTGATCTCCCACTGCTAAATGCTAATATGTCATTTATTTTATGATGGGTCATTGGTTTGGACTCCTTCCTTTGAAAGCTACAGCATTCAACATGTAAAATGTAATCTTCATATGTTCTCCGTCTGTGGCAAGGATTGCAGTGTCCTTGTGTCTTTTCATTTAATTGGGCTCTCACTAATGTTGTGAAAACACATTTCCTTAGAAAAACAATTATATACTTATACAATAAAATGTCTTTTACTGCATGTTTTAGAGCTTTTACAATATAATATAATATAATATAATATAATATAGTAATAGTTTAGATAAAAGGCTTCAGTACAGTATGTATATATTTAAAAAAAAATAGCTGTTGCGCCCATTTAAGAGAAAAATATCAGGAAAATTTTTCGATAGACAAAAAGTTCAACAATTGACAATAAAATGGACTACAATTAAATTTACCTTCCTTACTCATTCAGACTGCACGGCTCTAGCACTGATGGGGTGTTTCAGACTTACTAATCTTTTAGTATCTTTATGTGATGCGGTCCAGGCCAAGAAGAGACTACCAATGGTCCCCTTGTAAAAATGTAGCATGAACAGTCTCCATTTGTCCTTCAATTTGAAAAGCTTCTTTTATATAAAAACCTTTTTTTTTCTCCTGAGAATAGACTTCTTTTTTAATACCTCAGTACTTGCTCACCTTTGTTTGTTCTTAATTTCAAATATTTTCTTCTTAAGATCTACCAATCTCATTTCACACCATAATCACTTTAGCTAACGGAAGATTTTAAGGGTGCAAGTCCTTGCATTTTTTTTAGCTCAGTTTTTTTTTAACTTTTTCCCCCACCAAAGTTCAATGGTTTGAAGTAGTTGGACAATTAATTTGCTTGTATTAATGAAAAGATTTGTAATTCTAAATTGCTTTAAATCGTATGCTCCATATGTTTCAAAATATGTGTCTTTTAAGGTTTGTGCACACATATTAAGGATAATCATTAAATCATCTAGATTTTGGGTAAATATATTCGTATTGACTAAACTACCATTTACCTCACTCTTCATTAATTACTTATAATAGTTGTAATTTATAGTGTTGATAAGGGTAAACTTGGAAAAAGTATCATTAATGCTTCATTGGTTTTTGTAATCGATAGATAATTTGGGACAAAAAAAACTCTAAAAAGACAGTTATTGTGGAACGGAGGGAGTACTGTATTTTTCCCCCAAATTTTGAGTTCTATCACTAACTCTATTTCCACATGGCAAGATAAAATTATACTCCCTCTGTTCCAAAATATCTGTCTTTTAAGATTTGTACACACATATTAAGGATAATCATTAAATCATCTAGATTTTAGGTAAATATATCCTTATCGACTAAACTACCATTTACCCCATTCTTCATTAATTACTTATAATAGTTATAATTTATAGTATTGATAAGGGTAAACTTGAAAAAAGTATCATTAATGCTTCATTGGTTTTTGTAAGCGACAGATAATTTGGGATAAAAAAAAGACTTTAAAAAGACAGTTATTGTGGAACGGATGGTGTAACTATTTTAGTTTCTTTATGCCTCTTTTCTTTCAACAAATACGATTCATCCAACCAAAGGTGAAAGGATATCACCTCTTGAAGATGGCAAGCATAATCACAGTAATAATTATAACAATAATAGTAACACAAGAAAGGCTCTAAAATAAATGAAATAATGACAATAAAACAAAACAAAAAGAGCACTGAAATTTTTTTACAAATGGTGACATGGCAAGATCCTATTGGTCCCATTAACCTTCTTTACAAGCAAAGGTAAAAAATGACCCTACAATAAAAAAGCCCAAGTGGGAAAGAGCGCATAGGAGCGCTATCTAAATAGCTAATCAAAAGCCCAAAACTCTAATCTTTGGTAGAAATAGGTTAATTACAAAAGGCTCCTTCAATTTTTATTTTGAAGACAATCTTGAGTCTTTATTATTTCAAAACTAAAATTTTTGTCCCTATACATCAACATAGTTTATAGTATCCTTTAATTATATAATTATAGCATTTAAAATACAATTTAGTCCTTAAACCTTCATTCTATTTATTTCTTTTTAAACTTAGATTCTAAAGTAAGTGTAATATATTTTAGTAATTCTAGCTAAATGTCAACCTAGTGAGATCCATCAAAATATATTTTGTGAAATTTTTGAGCTAGGGTGGACCATTTAGTGTTAAAATCAAATGAATTGTCAAATATTTTTTATGATTTTATATTCAAAAGGCCGTGAAAATCACACGGTTTGAGAAAGATAATTATAATTTGAACTAAATTTTTTTTCCTTTATTCTCTTTAATTTCAAGTAAAAAAAACTCTATAGTACAAGTATAAATCTAAAAAAACATTATTAACTATCATTAATTCTATAAAAGGGTAAATAGAAAGTCTAATATTATAATTTATCGACTTTATAAAATGAACAACTGTTTTAGACAATAAAAGAATTAGAAAATTTTCAATTTTTTTGAGATAGATGAAATATTTTTAAATTCTTTCAAATTATCTAGACATTATAGCATCCTAATCGAAGCCAAATCTAAAAAGCTTTGTTCATAATTGAAAAACAGCTATATATCAATCGGAATGTTTAGATCACAAAGCAAGACTTCTTAGATATATATATATGAGACAAGAGTAACATGTGCAAATTAAAAGAAAAAAGGACCAAAAAGGATATTTGAAGTAACAAAATGGTGGTGTTGTGAGATTTATCATAAAGCCAATAATAATATTTGAAATCACATGCGGCGAGCCACATGCCAAAGAAGTGAGTGACCGTTGTTAAGACAAGCATGGAAAGTCATCGCTAATCCCATAATCTAACGGTCACATTTCACTAGCCGTTGGATTTAAAAAAAGATGGAAAAAAAAAAAAAGCAAAGACAACCCGTATTAGTATTTCATTTAACCATTGTTGTTGTTGTCGTTGAAGTGTCTCTCACAACACTATCTGGGTTGGTTAGTAGATTCTTTAAATGCCCTTTACTCATTAAAGGTTCAAGCTTTAAGGTACTGGGTACTTCAAGAAGAAAGCTTTGTGTTAGTGTGTTAGTGTTAGTGAGATTAATTGTTCCTTCAGGTTTTTACTACTGAAGAAAAGGAAAAAATGAATGTATCTGATGAGAACAACGCTAACATTGTAAAACCCACAAGTTTTCAAGGTAAAAAAAGTGAATTTTTTTGAGTAAAGATCAGTTTTTTTTGAGTGAAAAGATATGTGGGTGTTGATTATTTTTGAGGATCTGACATGTTTTTTTTTTTTTTTTTTTTTTGTGTTGAATGATAGAAATGGGTACCAGAAAGTTTGGTCAGACCAACAACAACAGAAGAGCTTTAACTATGTTGAATCAGAATTTTATGGGTGCACAACAAGCTCATCCTTGTGTTGTTAACAAGAGAGGATTATCAGAGTAATTAATTATTTTCTTTTTAATTATAATAATTAAGTGACAATGTGGAAATGAACTAGTTAATTATTTTCTTTTTAATTATTTTTTGATTGTTTTTTTTTTATATATATACAGAAATGATAGAGCTTGTGAAAGAAACCAACTTAAAAATCCTGCACATCGACCAATTACAAGGTTAGAGTCATGATCTTATTTTTATTTCAAATTTCTTTTTGTTTTTAAAAGGTAAAAAAAAAGTTATAGAGTAAGATCCAAATTTTGAATTTTTAGATCTCTACATGCTGTGAATTTAGATGGAAAAAGAAAGGCGGCTGCATTTTAAACTAAGATAATATATATAATACAGTGTTGAGTTTAAGACTATTATTTTAAAATTTTCAGCAGTTGGATTTTATATCTTTTTGTTTACTCAATTTGGCAACCAAAGAGAGCATTCAAATAAAAAAAAAAAAAGACTTTTACAAGTTTTTCTTCAGATTTTGATATTTGGATTTGAATTTGCCATTTTAGGAAGTTTGCTGCACAATTGTCAAGTACACATCAGAATTGTCTCCAGGTACACACTCTCACTCTTTCTCATAAGAATATGTAATATATCAAGTGCCATATAATGCACTCAAAATAATGATTTGGAACATATTTTTAGCAGGAGAGTAAAAAGCATAAACCCTCAGTTCCTCCAAGCACAAATGAATTTGGAGACTGTATATTTATAGATGTAGAAGAAAGTAAGGCACCAGAAGACCATCCAGAACCAATGTTTTTAGAACAAACAGAAGAAGCAGCAGCACTTGGTGAAATGGTATTTTTTTGCTCTCATTATTTGAATTTCTTGTTCTTTTTTTTTTTTTTTTTTTTTGTAGATTTAGAACATATAATAATTGACTGCATTTAAAATTCTGTCAGGAGGAGGTAGAAATGAAGGATATAATTGAAGAGCCAATTGTGGATATTGATGGCTGTGATGCAAAGAATCCACTCGCAGTTGTTGAATATGTTGAAGATTTGTATGCTTATTACAGAAAAATAGAGGTAAAAAATGGATTTGAACTTGATTCCAAGCAGTTCATCATCATCGCTTTACTATGAATTTGATATCAAGGGTCAGTTTTAGTTTTATATGGTTACCTCAGAATAAAAAGTTGTCAATACTTCCTAACTTTATTTACTTTTCTATTTAAGTAAAATTTTCTGATATGCTTGAAATTTACATTCCTATTATGACTGCAACCCTCAATTCCTTCTAAAATATGATGACTAAACACAGCTCAATCTATACAGAATTTCAGCTGTGTTTCCCAAAACTATATGGCACAACAGTTTGACATTAATGAAAAGATGAGAGCAATTCTGATTGACTGGCTAATTGAGGTAAATAAAATGTTTTTCAGAAAACTCTATTAAAATGGTGATAGAACTTTTCCAAATCTGTACTAATTCTGAACAATTTGTGTTTGTTTGAAATTAAAACAGGTTCATGACAAGTTTGATCTCATGAAAGAGACATTATTTCTTACGGTTAATCTCATCGATAGATTTCTATCACAGCAAACAGTGGTGAGAAAGAAACTTCAATTAGTGGGATTGGTGGCTTTGCTCTTAGCTTGCAAGTATGAAGAGGTAGCTGTTCCAGTAGTTGGGGATTTGATTGTCATATCAGATAAGGCCTACAATAGAAAAGAAATTCTTGAAATGGTAAGATATCCTATATGTCAAAGTTTTCATATTATATCAAACACTCAAGGCTTAAGCAAACAAGTGAACATTCTCTTAGTTCTTATTCCACAATTTGCAGGAAAACTTGATGCTTAATAAATTACAGTTTAACATGTCATTTCCAACACCATATGTTTTCATGCAAAGATACCTTAAGGCTGCTCAATCTGATAAGAAGGTTAGTAACAAGGGCTTCTGCTCATGATGAACCAATTTTACATGAAACTTGGTACAAGAATTTCAGTTTTCCTCCCTTTTCCTCCTGAGATTGTGGAACTGAACTTGTGAACATGCAAAAACAGCTTGAACTTCTGTCTTTCTTCTTCATTGAGCTTTCGCTTGTGGAGTACGAGATGCTGAAGTTTCCACCATCTTTATTAGCGGCTGCAGCAATCTACACTGCTCAGTGCACAATCTATGGCTTTAAGCAGTGGACTAAAACCAGTGAATGGCACAGTAACTATTCAGAAGATCAACTTCTGTGAGTTTTTCTCACTATATTTTATTTAGTTAAATTTTGTTACACAGTTAACCAAGTACTAATGAAGTTTGTTTCTTTGCCATGTAAAAAAAATACAGAGAATGTACAAGATTAATGGTTGGCTTCCATCAGAAGGCAGGGACAGGGAAATTAACGGGAGTACACAGAAAATATAATACATCTAAGTTTGGATATACTTCAAAATGTGAACCAGCAAATTTTCTATTAGAGGAGACACGAAAATAGCAGAAGAGGAATGTGTACAGCTACTGACTTTTACTTGAATTGGGTTGGTGGATTGATTACACACAATAAATCTGCAACTTTGGTTGCAATTTGGGAATTTGATGATAGTATTATTCTGATTATTGTTATTAAACCAAGCATTGGCTTGTCTAATTACAGCCATGGTTGTGATGTGATCTTATGTTCTGCTTCATTTGAACATATTTTCCTCATTGTCAGTTTTCTATTCCTTTATTATATACAATAATTTCTTTGACACCTTAATGTTTTTTAGTTTCAATTTCACTTATCATTCCATACTTTTTCTTTCATTGAATGTGCCTTATTTTAAACTGTAAATAAGAAGAATTTTTACCTGAGCCTAGTGTCCACTTGGATTATCTTTTTATAATGTGCATATTTTGAGTTCATGTATTGTGCACTAAGGAAATATTTTAATCTTATTCTCATTGAATTGAGGGGACTAACTTACTTACCTTTGCACTAAATAAATTATCACTAAAAACTTGAAAGAAAAAGAATCCAATATGCTAATTTCTTCTTTGATTATATCCTCCATTTCTACCTCCTAAGAAGAGAAGTTTGTATTGTCTTCTAATTTGAAGGAAAAAAGGAGTCAAAATCCAGAGGAAAGTATCCAGCAGCTTACATTGTGACCAATTTGCTACGGATAAAAAATTCATCCACTTGTGACCAATTTGCTACAGCAGCCAATTCCCATTTGTGAGTTTGGAGTGCAAGCAAAGTACAAGTAAATCTAATCATGTAAATAGTCATTTTTAAATGTAAAATAGTGCAATTTATTTATTTTTAAGAAAAGGCACTCAAGTCAGAAAAAAACAATTTGTTCTTTTATATTACCATGAAGATTCATAAAAATGCCCTAAATATAAAAATCTCTGAAAAATATTACCCTCATACACCCTTTTCATAATTGAAATAAGATCCTATTGGACAACACACCACTTGTAATACATGTATGTATTTATGTAGTATATCAGTTATCAAAAAATATTCATCTAGACTACAATTTATATTTAGAGGCAAGTAAAATGAACTGAACTCAAAAATTGAACTGAAATTTTAAATTTAGTTTAGTTGGATTGTTAATTTTGAAAATTTTAACTGAAATAATCGAACAAAAATCAAAAGCCGAACAGAACTTCCCTTATTTGGTTCAGTTCGATTTGAGGTTTGAACAATATTTAAATCAAAATAACTCACCCTGTTTATATTACCATCAGAACATTAATTTTGTGAATTACTATCTAATTGAACCTAGTTTGTAATTTTGTAAGGCTATGTACAAAGATTTAAGTGAGAATTTTACTATCTTCCTGAATACAGGAAAACTGTTTATTATGATCGGATTCACTTAAATGAAGGGATGATTTGTGCATGCCAGGCCAGCACATAAGAGAATATCCCATATTTGGTTAATATAAAACGGCACCGTTTTGAATATTCATCAGTCACCAACTCCCTCCAACAACTTGTGTTAATATTGAAAGTTGTTATTGGACATCTCCACCTATATATTTCTCTCTTAGATTCACTTCCTTTTGTGCACTTTTCTTTTCTCTCTCTCTCTTGCAAATCCCACAGAGAGAAAAGAAAATCAAACAAAATGGCATCGAAGCTCATTTCTTCACCTAATAATTTCCTTCTCCAAAACCCTAATCACAACACCCCCTCCTCCACCACCTTGCTTAAACCCCAATCAACCCAATTCAACCAAACCCATTTCACTACCCAAAAAACCAAACCCATTTCCATAAAATGCTCAGCCACCTCTACAACAACTCCTCTCTCTTCAACCCCGCCACCAGCCCAAGATCTCAACGACGGCCGTGTCTTCAACTTCGCTGCCGGACCCGCCACCCTCCCTGCCAACGTCCTCAAGAAAGCCCAGTCTGAGCTCTACAACTGGAATGGATCTGGCATGAGTGTGATGGAAATGAGCCATAGAGGCAAAGAGTTTCTCTCAATCATTCAAAAAGCTGAGTCTGATCTCCGATCTTTATTAAACATCCCTGAAAATTACTCCGTTTTGTTCCTCCAAGGTGGTGCCACTACTCAATTCTCTGCTATTCCTTTAAATATTTGCAAGAGTGATGACACTGTTGACTTTGTAGTCACTGGGTCTTGGGGTGATAAGGCTTTTAAAGAGTCTCAAAAGTATTGCAAATCAAAGGTTATTTGGTCTGGGAAATCTGACAAGTATACAAAGATTCCATCTTTTAATGATTTTGAGCAGAGCCCAGATTCTAAATACTTGCATATATGTGCTAATGAGACTATTCATGGTGTTGAGTATAAAGATGAACACTACCCAGTTGCTAAAAATGGAATCTTGGTTGCTGATATGTCTTCTAATTTTTGTTCTAAGCCTGTTGATGTTTCAAAGTTTGGTATTATTTATGCTGGTGCTCAAAAGAATGTTGGTCCATCAGGTGTTACTATTGTTATTATTAGGAAAGATTTGATTGGTAATGCTCAAGAATCTACTCCTGTTATGTTGGATTATAAGATTCATGATGAGAATAAGTCACTTTATAATACACCTCCTTGTTATTGTATTTATATGTGTGGTTTGGTTTTTGAGGATCTTTTGGCTCAGGGTGGATTGAAGGAAGTTGAGAAGAAGAATAAGAAGAAAGCTGAGTTGCTTTATAATGCTATTGATAAGAGTGAAGGGTTTTATAGATGTCCTGTTGATAAGTCTGTTAGGTCATTGATGAATGTGCCTTTTACTCTTGAGAAATCAGAATTAGAAGCTGAGTTTATTAAAGAAGCTGCTAAGGAGAAAATGGTTCAGCTTAAAGGACATAGGTCAGTTGGTGGTATGAGAGCTAGTATTTATAATGCTATGCCTTTGGCTGGTGTTGAAAAGTTGGTTGCTTTCATGAAGGATTTCCAGGCAAGGCATGCTTGAATTGAGTCTGTTTTTTTTAATTATATTGAGTCTTGGTTTCACTTTTTTTAGTCTTTTTTAAGGATGTCTACAATTTGGTCTGGTCTGTCATTAGTTATGACGATATTTGGTCAGAGATGTGTAACATTTTTGGGTTCTTGTGTTTGTTTTTGCTCTATTTTATCTCAATAAATGTTGCAATTCTTGTCTTAATTGAATCCATGGGCAACTTCTTTCATTTTGAATCTTTGATGAACGTACCTATAGGCTGTAGCTCATAGTTGATAGAATAGATATTTGTAATACTGTTATATTCCTTTTTATAAAATAGATGTTCCAATACTGTTGTATTCCAAATTGCATTGGTAATGCAATTCATTTCTTCAAAAAAGGCTAATGTTTGTTTTGGAGGACTTGAAGGAGGGGATGTTATTTTTACAAATTCAATAACTTTGGAATCTTGGACAATACTTGCTAGTAATCTTGAATGTTTACTGATCATCTTAGACAGAAATTGCTAGTAAGCTTGCTTGTATGTTATGAAAGCATACTAATGCATTATTATATAGATGCAGAAATTAGTTGTCATACTTAAAAGAAAGAAAAATCAGATACGGGCATGCCAACTTTTTGATAAAATACCTGCTGAGTAGCACGTTTTTACTTATGCTTGATCCATGGTGGAGGATATGCTGCAGGATTTGGCTTCATGCCATTGCTATCACCATTCACCAACCCCCCACATAATGATGCCCACCAACCCTTATTCTAGTCAATATGAAAGTGATGGTCGACCAAGGTTTCTTTGCTTTAATTAAGAGAAAAATGAAATTGATAGAATAGTAAAATATCCACAGCACATGGACATTTTATTCAACCATAACTCTCAAAAAATTAGCAGAGTTGAGATCTGCATCTAATTTTTAATTAGCCCGAGCAAGCTATGAAACTAACAGACATGTCAGCAGAGTTCATTGTACTCCAACAGCTCCTTGCAGAATATATTATCGAAACCGTAAAAAATAATCCTACCAAATCCAAGAGATTTCGAAATTAAGTGACAGATTAATATTTATGAAACCTCAGGGATCAAACTTCAGAAGCTTTCAGGACTCATCAAAGCAAAAATCCAAGGAAATAAGATGAAAGTTGTTAGCAAGCAGGAGAACCTCTGAATTATTCCCAACCAAAACCTCAATTTATGTTTGTTCAATCATAACAACATCTGTGAACGCATTTCAGGTTTTATAGAACAGTGACTGCATTCCAGGTTTTATAGTAAGGGTTTATTTGGTATAAATAAAAAATTTTTGGAATTCATTTTCAAATCGAATTCACTGTTATACTATTTTTTTCAATACTTTGAAATTGGATATAGGTAAACAAATGAACACTAGAATTGGAAATGAATTAAATTCCACACCCCAGAGATAGAACATGGGATTGGCAGCAAACAAGAAGTGAGCAAATGACTTGCAAAAGCTGTTGAATGGAGGTTGACAGCTTGATGAACACCACAGGTAAATTCATCCCATACCTTCAAGATCACCAAACTTGGAACATAACCTAATTTGTTTCTCAATAATAAATGATACAATACATCCAACGATCTTTTTTTTCTCTCACAAGTAATCTACAGTACTAAATTGCCAAAGAGAAAGGAAAAGAAAAGGCAACTAAA
>CANYLF010045786.1:0-12329 GCA_948193215.1 Bocquillonia castaneifolia
TTTGTACATTTGATAGCAACTCCTACAAAGGGAACCCTGGATTGCAAGTAGAAACGTGGAAAAAGCAATGTGGAAATTATATTAGATCCTTGCCTTCACTACCTCCGTCTATTCCAGAAGTTGAAGCTTCAGGATCTGCAATTGAAATTAATTATTGGATGATAGTTTCAATGGGTTATGCAAGTGGCCTGGTAGTTGGAGTGGTCGCTGGAAATGAGTTCACAAGAAAAAAACATCAATGGTTCATGAAGATATAGGGAAGTAATCAGAGGAGGCTTGCAAAGAAAAGTAGAACAAATAGAAATTGAGTTCGTCTGCTTCAGTTTCCATATATGTAATTTGTAAATAAATCTTACGTTAAGTTGTGTCTTGAACTTTTTAATATATTCAAGTTTGTGTTTGAAGTGATATGATATACTTCTATGGCGCATGTTTTAGTACAATTTACAACCCACTCAGTGAAGAGTACTTCACATTATCATGCTCATGATACAAAATTAATAATTTTATATATCATAAACTTCTTTAGTGTAAATTTTAGTGAAAATTTTAAACATATCACAACCATTATAAATGTCTTATAATAATGATGAATTATATTAAATATTGTCATGTAAACACACTTGATTATATTATATTTGAAACACGCCAAAAAATTTAAATGTTAATTTATATATTTAAATTTAATTTATATCATTTTAAATGTTTATCAAATTAACAATATTAATTGTTTTTAAAAAATGATAAATATATTTTAATTAATATTCATAAATAAAGAATTTATGCTCGATTAAGCTTGGTTACAGCTATGAACACTATACAAATATAGTATTTGTAGACAGGATTTTAAAAGTCCTAGCTGACTAATGATTGCGTTACTTCACTTTTAAGACGGTTGGATATTACGTGGGAGTCAACAATCGAACCGGCATTCAGAACATTTGTTAAGACTTAAACCTGGGTCTGACCAGAGCTAGGAAATGGGTAGACGATGTGACATCGAAACCCATAACAAGCCTAAAACATATACCATCTAATATCAAATCTCTTACTTAAATTAAATATTTAACTTGAATTAAAATCGATAAACAATAATCACCAAAAACATATATATACAATCCTTATGAAATAATTAAGAAGATAATGAAATCTTTTAATTTAATCAATATAACTGTAGCTTTTACAATTGCGAAGTAACTAGAATTTACGACAATTATGATATATAAATAATAGACCTTGCAGAAGAATGAAATGCAAGGCTAATCATTAAGGAATTGTCTGACTCTTGAAAATAGCCTAGAAAAATATTTGATGGGAGTCAGACCTCACTGAGTGAATTAATATTATATCTATGTTATACAATATAAATATACACAATCAAGCAATATATATAAATATATACACATATACAGGCATTGCAAGCAAGTGATTTTCAACACAGTAATCATCTCAGTCAATCAGATAAACAAGGATGAAGGATTGAGGTAGAACACCTAATAGACCTCTAACCCACCCTACAGCCTTTTAGGCTCTCTTATTCCACACAGTTCTCTTAAATTCCAATTATTCATCTGGCGCCCGAGACAATCCTCATCGAGCATGCCCCAGATATCAACAATTACGGTCGCCCAAGACAATCCTTATCAACCACGCCACTGTAAACAAAAGAAAGATCGGTTCCCAAGACAACCCTCATCAAGCACACGCCAACCTTAACCCCATGTTAGTATATGTGCCTGACTCTTATGTGCACACAGCCTTGTGACACCTATCAGGTAGCTCGTTCCACAACTATTCTCCAATCGTTCAAAATTACAATCATAATCACATTACAAGCATCATCATATCCATACCAATCATAATTATCACATCACAGATCTCCATCCCAGATATATATATACATATATATAGTATAACTAATATTTTCATAAATGTTAATTTAAAAGCAATCATATAAAGAAAGTGCACAGTTCTAGTATGCATAATATAAATATAATATTAATTCACAGATTTAGAATTCTTATCCACTATCAAGTCCACTTAAATATAAAAGTATATTATATTTCAATATTTAGTGTCTGATTTTTAAAGAAATCATAACTTGCATTTATTAATTTTTAAATTTCTAATAAAAATTATTTAATTAAATTACTAAAAATACCGGATATTACATACTTCCCTTCTCACAAAAATTTCATCCTCGAAATCTAAAAATAAAGTAGAAAATTAAATCTTTTAAATTGTTAAGGAAATTTTTTTTCAATTAGATTCAAAAACTTGGGTTCGTAGATCTTATTGTCACTAAGTACGCCACAATTAATAAAAACCTGTATTCTCACATAACTTAGTAGTAATTAATTAAAATTTATAAACTTAAGTGTATGAGTATTACCTAAGACAATTTACGACCTACCCTCTTCACTTGCTTAGTCTAATTAGCCAGGTTATTTAAGCATCAATCGCTAGCACCAACATCCATTGCCTGATTATAGTAGCTTTGAAATGCGTTCCCTTATGAACTTTTATCTAGAGGACCTCACCTATTTCAGGTTAAATTTAAAATAAAGTTTCACAAAATCATTTGCTCACTACAAAAAAAACACGCGATTTAGCGACTAAATTTCTAGTCGCTAAATTTTTGTTTTTAGTTGCTATTTTGTATTAGTAACTAAATGGAGACTAAATTTATTAGTCGCCATTTTTTATCGTCCAATCCGTTGGTGACTAAATTTTGTTTTTAGTTGCTATTTAGCAACAAAATGCTGACTAATATTTAGTCGCTACTTAGTGATTAAAATGCGACTAAATCGAGATAAAATGATTAGCGACTAAGTGGCAACTAAACAGTGACAAAAATGGGTTTGTATATTTAGTCGGCAATTAGTCTCCATTTTTTCTCTGTTTTGTGACTAAACAGTGACTAATTAGTGACTAAATATAAAATTTCTATTTAGTCGCTAAGTAGTCGCTATTTTTTGTGACTAAATAGTGACTAAAGAGCGACTAATGGTGGTTTGTATTTTAATTACTATTTAGTCGCTAATTGAGGGGAAATTTTTTTTTTAAAAAATTAATATCGTCTAGAAGGCGATGGCGGAGATCATCAACCTGATGTTGAATACATCGTCTCATGGCATCATTGAAGTCCGCTGTGGTGGGCCATAAATCAAGCTGTGATCTTGGTCGAGAATTGGCAGCTCAAAAGAATGGTAGTGTGAATTTACTACAGATCCAAGACCGTACACCTCGTAAATGCTCTTGCCCTTGGGCCCGAGCACAGCCTCCAACAAAAGCCAGCTCTCAAGAGAAGGTCTAGGAGGCTCGGTACTCTCACCTGCTGGGGGGTAGAAGAAGAACCCTCGGCAGTAGAGGGGCCAAGCCCCTAGGTTGCCAACTCCATCAACTCCTGAAATCGAGCCTAAGTAATGAAAAAAACTATAGCTAGATTAGAGTTAAAGCATTATAATTTAATTTTATTTCTTAAGTTTATATTTATTGAAAACTTACAATCGTACGTCGCATCGCTCATCAATGAACGTCTTGTCGTCATGCTCTTTCATGTGGGTGTAACAAAAGAGATGAGGCGCCGTCAGTTTCTTTCCTTCTTTTTGAGTCTGAAAAAAACATTTAAGTATAGATGTTAGCAATGATAAGGAAAAAATATATGAATTAGTAATTAAAATGTAAAAGAAATAAAATGTACTAAGTTTTCAATACTTTATCAAATCATGCTCGTGTTGAAGCATCGAGCGTGACCCAAATGAGTGGGTGGACATACCAGTCCTTGCACCTGCTGGCTCTCTGCGCCTGTTGGCGCTCCTCTTAGTGCACAAAGCCTTGCACGATGGGTCCTCCCACAACTTCACCCACTCTTGTAAAATGCTCTCAGGGACGTTCTTGTCCCTGACCTTTTTCTCCGTCCACTTCTTCTTGGCGTCGAAGACCAGGTCCTTGTATTGGTTCGCCGCGAGCTTGAAGAAAGTATGCTTCACTGGCTCCTTACTTTCCCCCCGCCTATACAATTTCTGCAAAACAAAAACAAAAAAAAAAACTTAATTTATTAGTAATTTAAGTTAGATGATAGTAATTAACAAATTATAAATATAATAATAATAATTTTTTAATTAAATAAAAAGTAAATAACTTACTCTGAACTCTTTCCAGAACATCGCTTGATCAGCAACTGTGAGGGACTTCCAGGAAATCCCATATGACCGAAATCTCTTCCAAAAAATGTCGCCTAATGACCTGGAGACCTTCCTAGAAGGCTCCAGTCTATCCCTATAATAAGTGAAAACACATATGTAGTTAGATTGTATATTTTTATGTGAATATAAATAAAAAAAATGCATAATGAAATTAATAATTGTACACATTAAAAAGAAATTGAATTAAAAATGTACCTCCATCTATCATCTCACACACTACAGAGTGGAAGGGTCGGATCATCGCATGTCTCTAGAGAGAGAGGGCGGTCAGCATGCTCCTCCTCCATTCATCCTCCTGCTCATGATCCAGGTCCTCAGTATGAGGCACAGCCTCTATAGTCAGAGGCACATCCTCTGTAGTCTGAGGCACCTCCTATAGAGTCTGAGGCATCTCCTCCTCATCTCTCAACCAAGGGGGCCCCCTCCTAGCAGAACTACCATCACCTCTACCGGTAGCCCCCCGACCTATCTAACCACCGCCTCTCATACTTGTTTATTAACAATTATATATAATAATGCAAACAATGGATAAATAAATATATAATAGAAATTAAATAATATATAATCTAAGTTTTTGTTTAATTAATTATTATAATTACTTATTTTAGTGATCGCCATCGATGTCATCATATGTTGGTTCATTATCTTTAAAAGTTGTGAACTCTGTTTCAATCTCGTCTTCTTCTAAAGTCGAGGCCTGGTCATTTACCATAATCTATGGTTCAACATCTTCGTCTGCAAGATCATAAGTTGCCACTAAAACCATGTCATCATCATCAACCACTGGCTGAAGACGCACTTCTTCAATGTCATCATTTTGAAAAGGTGGTTCAATTACAGCAGTGTTTGTAGTAGCGAGAACATCAATGAATGCTCGAGGTTTGATCTTACACACCGCAGCCAATTAGTTCTATCCCTTTTTGCATCCGGACACTTGCAGTAATATACTTGTGAAGCCTGTGTAGCCAAAAAAAAAGGCTCATACTTGTTGAACCTCTTTGTTTCGTGCACATCCACAAGTTTATATCGAGGATGTTTAATTGTACCCGTATTTGTTGTTGGATCATACCATTTTTTATTAGCATAACATGGAGTACACATGCTCGAATTTATTTTCCATTATATTTAGTGTATGGTTATAGGAAAATATTAATTAGTTACGTGTGCTTAGGCATTCAACGTTCCTATAGAATCATCAAAAATTCGTTTTGTAAATAACGGTCGTGATTAATACTGTCGCATCCGTGATTATCCTTTCAAATAAATTTTGAAATTTAGACATGTTGATCGCGCCTGCGATTGGAATATCACGTGGGTGATCAAAATGACAAAGGTTTTTAATAAAAATCACGACTTATGATCGCGACAGCAATTGTGATAATCACGTCCACAAGAAATAACGCAGTTTAAGCTAAAAAATCTTTAACCTTAATCACGTCCGTGAATTCATTATCGCATCTGCGGAATAGAGGTTCAAAACGAATTTTCCAAAACTAAGTTTAAAATAAAATTTTTCTTTTGCCATTGATTTCGAATATTTATATATGACTTTAAATGATTCCTTAGGTTCATAAGAATAAAATAAGGCATTCATTTTAAGTCCATTATGCAAATGTCACAAGATTTAAAAAACAATTAAATCAAAGAGTGCTCCCATCAAGCATCCCTAGTTCACTCTTGATGAAGTTCATGCGTTCTTCATTCAGAGGTTTTGTGAAAATATCGGCTAAAGCCTCATTCATTCTGATACTGAATAAAACATTGCATATGATATTATCTTGATAGTGGATGGTGGAATGTGATCAGACCGGCTATAAAGATTAACCTAGAGGGCTTTGTTCAGACATGATACCAACTAAACAAATTATTCGCTATTCCGCATTTTTTTAGTAGTGCCTATGATATTATTTTTTTTCATCTCGAACTCTCAACACTGTGTCCAAGTGTGACTGGCCATGTGTACTTGAATGCAATGACAGATGCGTCTTAAAATGTACAACCGTGACTATGACTCAATATATTTGTAACAAACTTACATTGGACACAGGTATCAAGTCCTAAAATAATTAAAATATCCTTTCAAAAATATTTCTTAAAAATCCTTATTATTTTAAGATATATTGTTATAGCAAAATCAAAAATAAAAATTTTGTTGCCACATAATTCTATAAAACCTGGTATCAAAATAATATGAAACCCCTATATAGGACAAGTCTTCATAGATATTTGAACTACACAATCAACTTCTTATCCTCTATAAATACATCATTCTTTACTAGTTGATCTCCTTCTGAATAAGTCAAACATTGTTATCATCGTAAACCTTTAATCGTAACGTGAATTATCTCCTTACTCTAAATACAATTACACTTGTATATAGACAAAATATACTAATAACCACTAAAAAAATGTTCAAAAGCAACTAATCCGCTGATGATAGGACGATAAGGAAACCTATACTCCGCAGTTACACGACACTACTTAACTTAGGTCCGGGAAAATAAAACTAAAGCTCTAATACCAACTTTGTCACGACCCAAACCCATGTCAGACCGGCGCTATAAAATGGGTAGGTGATATGCCACCGAAACCCGCTGCAAGCCTAAAACATATACCATCAAATATCAAATCTTACTTAAATTAAATATTCAACTTTACTTAAAATCAATAAATAATGATCACTAAAAACATATATATATAATCCTCATCAAATAATTAAGAAGATAATAAAATTATATCTCTTTTAATTTAATCTAGGAATAGTCTAACTCTTGAAAATAACCTTGAAAAATATGAGTTAGGCCTCACAGAGTGAATTAATATTATATCTATATTATACAAACTAAATACACACAATCAAGCAATATATGTAAATATATACATAGACACAGGCATTGCAAGCAAGTTATTTCCAACACAGCAATCATCTCAATTAATCAGACAAACAAGGATGGAGGATTGAGGTAGAACACCTACAGCCCTTTAGGCTCCCTTATTCCACACGATTCTCTTATATTCCAATTATTCATCTGGCACCCGAGACAATCCTCATCGAGCATGCCCCAGATATCAACAATTACGGTCACCCAAGACAATCCTTGTCAACCATGCCATTGTAAATAAAAGAAAGAACGGTGCCCAAGACAATCCTCATCGAGCACACGCCAACCTTAACCCCAAGTTAGTATATGTACCTGACTCTTATATATATATATATATATAGTATAACTAATATTTCCATAAATATTAATTTAAAAGCAATCATGTAAAGAAAGTGCACAGTTCTAGTATGCATAATATAAATATAATATTATTTCACAGATTTAGTGTAACACCTCAACTTAAAACAAAACAAAGGCCAGGTCGTGGGCGTGGCCAGCCAAGATCGCGGACGCGATCTAAGAAACTGAAACCATATGAAACTGGAACTAAAATCGCAGGCGCAATTTCTGTCACTTGCGGGCGCGACATTCGAACCTGAGAACACGAACTTCCTGGACACAATCTCGCGAGCGAGATATATAAAATCGCGGGCGCGACTTTAGAGACAGAGAGCTTGGTTTTTCTAGTTTTGAAACCGTGGGCACGATTTCCTAAGTCGCGGATGCGACTTTGGGGTCCGAAAAACTGTGTTTTAAAGGCTGAAACTAGACCAAAACCCTATGGAAAACTGTTATACCAAACACATAAAAGCTTCATACATTATATAAATGAGATTTACTCATATACAACCTTCAAAACACAAACTTTAAGACTCAAAACATATTTGTCACGATTAATCCCAAACCATTTACATACAAGGTAAACATACAACCCCAAATGCTCAAAATATACTCGTGGTCAAGATCCTCTAGCCAACCTGATTCTCTATTGCAATGCACGTGAGCTTTACAGTCTACAAGCTATCAACAACCTAAAAAATAATGCCAAGGGGTGAGCTGGCAACTCAATAAGCATTTAATCAAATCAACCTTGAATACACTAAATTAAAATTACCAAAACACATATACTACACAACAACTATTCAAAAAGAAATAAACCAAACGTTCAATCACATTCAATCACCCCATCAAGGCAATAATCAACCAAAACCACATCACAAATCAACCAACCAATAGCAATTCACACCAATCTTAACAAAACAAGGTCGGATGACTTAACCTCACAATTCCTCACATTTCAATTCATTTGCTCATATCATTTCACAATTAGGTGGCCACCGACGAGACTATCCACCCGGCTCAGTCTCGCCATCTCACACATACGGGTAGCTATCCGCCCGGTTCAGCTTTCCCGATCACACACAAACCACATTCCCCAAGCGTCATCCTTTTTCTTTCACATTCACAATCACAATCACAATCTCAATCACAATCTCAATCACATTTACACATCACCACATTACATCACAATTCTCATCAACTATCATCACAATCAACTCACAACCTTTTAATTCAATCATTACATCATCAAAACACAACATCAAGCTCAACTATTAGCACTCAAACAACAATTCAATTCACAATGCAATCCAAGAACATAGCAATCAAGCAAATATAGCAATTTTCACTTACTGTACACAAGATTAATCAATTAAATACTTACAAAAGATGAAGAATAACCAATTCAAGCCTATTTGCCTCCCCTCTCAATCCCTTTGCCTTTAGGGTCCCTCAATAAAGCTTCCAATCTTCCAATTAAGCTTCTAAGCAAAATAAGCTCCTCTAAACTTACTATACTTATCACTCAAAAGCTCCAAGGTTTAACAATGGTGTATTTGGGAAAATAAGAAAAGAAATAAAGAAGAAGATGAAGAGGTTAAGAAGATGGTGGAGGATTCTTGTAGAGATCCTCCACTAACTTAATATTTTATTATTATTACTTATTTTTAATTAATTAAATTGCCACTCATGCTCTCCCTCCATGTGCCACTTGTCTTCCTCCTACTACCCTTAGGACACTTGTCCAACTTCTAGAACACATCTTACCTACACCACCCCTCAAATTAACTCTACTAGCCATATAATCCAACTGTCATACTTCTTGTACAAATAAATCCTCTAACTTTTCTTACAACTAGATCCTTTCTAACCCAAACTTCCATAAACTTTGATATTCTCCAAGAATTATTCTACCAATCAAAGTTATGCAATGCATTACACACAATTATGATGCAAATGATATGATATGTTTAAGGTTTATTCCCTAATATTGAAACTTGGTCGTGACATTTAGAATTCTTATCCATGATCAAGTCCACTCAAATATAAAAGTATATTATATTTCAATATTTAGTGTCTGATTTTTAAAGAAATCATAACTTGCATATATTAATTTTTAAATTTCTAATAAAACGTACTTAATTAAATTACTAACAATACCGGATAATACGTACTTCCCTTCTTACAAAAATTTCATCGTTGAAATCTCAAAATAAAGTAGAAAATTAAATCTTCTAAATTCTTAAGGAATTTTTTTTCCATTAGATTCAAAAACTTGGGTTCGTAGATCTTATTGTCACTAAGTACGCCAAAATTAATAAAAACCTTTATTCTCACATAATTTAGTAGTAATTAATTAAAATTTATAAACTTAAGTGTATGAGTATTACTTAAAACAATTAATGATCTACCCTTTTCACTTGCTTAGTCTAATTAGCCAGGCTATTTAAGCATCAATCGCTAGCACCAACATCCATTACCCGATTATAGTAGCTTTGAAATGCGTTCCCTTATGAACTTTTGTTTGGAGGACCTCACCTATTTCAAGTTAAATTTAAAATAAAGTTTCATAAAATCATTTGCTCACTACCAAAAAACATGCGATTTAGCTACTAAATTTTTAGTCGCTAAATTTTGGTTTTTAGTCGCTATTTTGTATTAGCGACTAAATGGAAACTAAATTTATTAGTCGCCATTTTTTGTCGTCTACTCTATTGGCGACTAAATTTTTTTTTTATTTGCTATTTAGAAACAAAATGCTAACAAATATTTAGTCATTACTTAGTGACTAAAATGCGACTAAATCGAGACAAAATGATTAGCGACTAAGTGGCGACTAAACATTGACAAAAATGGGTTTGTATATTTAGTCAGCAATTAGTCTCCATTTTTTCTCTGTTTTGTGACTAAACAGTAACTAATTGGCAACTAAATATAAAATTTTTGTTTTGTCGCTATGCAGTCGCTATTTTTTATGACTAAATAGTGACTAAAGAGCGACTAACGCTGGTATGTATTTTAGTCACTATTTAGTCGCTAATTGAGTGGAAATTTTTTTTAAAAAACTTAATATTGTTTAAAAGGCGATGGTGGAGATCATCAAGCTGATGTTGAATACTTCGGCTCATGGCATCAGCGAAGTCCACTGTGGTGGGCCATAAATCAGGCTGTGATCCTAGTCGAGAATGAGGCAGCAGCTCAGAAGATTGGTAGAGTGAATCTGCTGCAGATCCAAGATCGTAAACCCCATAAATACTCTTGCCCTTAGGCCCGAGCGCAGCCTCCAACAAAAGCCAGTTCTCAAGAGAAGATCCAAGATGCTCGGTACTCTCACCTACTGGGATGGGTGGGTAGACGAAGAACCCGCTGTAGTAAAGGGGCCAAGCCCCTAGGACGCTGACTCCATCAACTCCTGAAATTGATCCTAAGTAATGAAAAAATAATAGTTATATTAGAGTTAAAGCATTATAATTTAATTTTATTTCTTAAGTTTATATTTATTGAAAACTTACATTCGTATGTCGCGATCGCTCATCAATGAACGTGTCACAACCTAGTTTCAATTTTTAGAGAATAAGCATTAATCATATCATTTCAATTGCATCATAATTGTGTGTAATGCCTTGCATAATATAGATTGGTAGAATAATTTTTGGGGAGCATCAAGATTTATGGAAGTTTGGGATAGTAAGGACCTATTTGTAATAAAAGTTAGAGGAGCTATTTGTAAAAGAAGTATGAAAGTTGGACTAGATGGTTAATAGGAATAAGTTTGAGGGGTGGTGTAGGCAAATTGTTCTAGAAGTGGACAAGTGTCCAAGGGATGAGAAAAAGGTGACAAGTGGCTATGGGAGGGAGAGATGAGTGGCAATGAAATAATAATAATAATAATAATAATAATAATAATAATAATAATAATAATAATAAAATATTAAGTTAGTGGATGATCTCTACAAGAATCCTCCACCATCTTCTTAGCCTCTTCATTTCTTCTCTTATTTTCCCAAAAACACCATTGTTAAACCTTGGAGCTTTTGAGTGAAAAGTATAGTAAGTTTAGAGGAGCTTATCTTTCTTAGAAGTTTAATTGGAAGCTTGAAAGCTTAATTGAGTAAGTTTATCCCTTTATGTGTTGGTTAGTAAGTTAGGGTTTAGTGGTATTTGGGGGTTTATGGTTATTATTGCATAATCATCTTATTAATGTATGTTAGAGAGATTAGTAAGTGTTAATTGTATGTTTGGCTATTGTTTTGGTTACTGAATTGTTGTTGATTGTATTCTTGTGATTGGGGGACCCTAAAGGCAAAGGGATTGAGAGAGGAGGCCAATAGGCTTGTATTGGTTATTCTTCATCTTTTATAAGTATTTAATTGATTAATCTTGTGTACATTAAGTGGAAATTGTTGTATTTGCTTGAGTGCTATGTTCTTAGATTGAATTGTGTATTGAATTGTTGATTGAGTGTTAATAGTTGAGCTTGAAGTTGTGTGTTAATGATTTGGCTTTGTATTGATTGAATGGTAAAGTTGTGAGATGGTTGTGATGAAAGTTGATGAGAATTGTGAATTTTGATGGAATGATGTGCAAATGTGATTATGTTTATGATTGTGAATTAAAAAGGATGACTCTTGGGGAATGTAGTTTGTGTTTGATCGGGAAAGCTGAGCCGGGTGGATAGCTACCCGTATGTGTAAGATGGCGAGACTGAGCTGAGCGGATAATCTAATCGGTGGCCACCTAATTATGAAATGATATGAGTAAATGAATTGAAATGTGAGGAATTGTGAGGTTGAGTCATCCGACCTTGATTTGTTGAGATTGGTGTGAATTGCTATTGCTTGGTTGATTTGTGATGTGGTTTTGGTTGATTATTGCCTTGATGGGGTGATTGAATGTGATT
>CANYLF010045826.1:0-18239 GCA_948193215.1 Bocquillonia castaneifolia
AATTCATAATTTAAAATCAATTATCCAAAAAATCAAGTGAAAAAAGTTTAAAAAAAAAAGAAGAGAAAGGATTAACTTTTAACTTAAGATGATTGAACATTTACCATCAATAAAATAAATAAGAGGAGAGAACACACTAGAAACACAAAGAAAAGTGTGAAGAAAACATACTTTTTTAAATAAATTATATGGGGTGAAAACGAACTGAGCCGATTCAAATATAACATCGTTCAAATTTGATTTAATTATCAAGCTCAGCTCGAATTTGAATTATTTTATACTTTTTATGTTCAAGCTCGACTCATGGAATATACTTTAAGCTCAAGTTCGGTTCGTTTATAATATAAATTAAAAACATGTACCAATTATTTAATTTAAAATAAGATTTCTTTTTATTTTCATCTTGTAATTTAATTTACAAATATCAAATATGAACACGTAAAATTTATTTTTTTTAAAAATATATAGATAAAAATAAAAAGATTAATTATTTTACACATAATTTGAACAAGCCTAAAAGCTCATAAATATACCTAGTCAAATACTTATTTTTGTCTCCCAAATCCCTGATTCAAATCCACCATTCTCCGCATAAAGAAATACTTATTTTTTTTAAAAAAATTGATTTAAATTCTTAACAAACTTAAAAATAAGATAAAATCAACTCATTATATTCATACTAGCTAAAAAACGAGTTGAATCCGAATCGAACTCCAACACTTCAAATCATTTTACAATCCTACTGGGTTAATTATTCATAGATTTTTAGCAAATAATTTTTTTAATGCAAAAAAAATACAAAATTATGGAAAATTAAATTTTTTGTTTAGGTACAGTACAGGCTTATCCTGATTCATGATATTTTGTCAAAAGATATTTTCAACTCAAGTAGTGAAAAAAGAAAATATTTTCTGTTCCGCACGACGCGTCGTTGACAAAAAAATCGAAAGCAGTCTCCTTTCCATTGGACCATTACAGATTCTTGATGCACATAGATGAAAAAGTCATGAGCCCTCAGATATGTTTAAACTGCAGGTGCACGGTACTTGTGAAAGCACCAGATCATTTACACCAAAGACTCATGTTGTCTTTTATGATTTTATCCGTCTGCGTCTGGCGTCTCCTTTGGAAAGTTAAAACAAAGACACAGTAAAAGGAAAGTAAAGCCCTGCATCCTCTCTCTTTAAAATCTCCGGTCCAGACCAGGTAACTATTATTTATATCTACTTATGTTGTTTTTTCATGCTAAATGATTTCTGGGTTTTTTTTTGTTATGGTGCTTGATTTTTAGATGATTTCAGGCATTAATTTTATGTTTCAAGGTTTAATGTTTATCATTGATAATGGTAATAATGCTTCAAAGTTTAAAGCTTTCACCGCATGACTTATTCAAGTACTTCAAATAACAATTAAAAAAGAAGACTTAAGATGATGATAGGTATAATTACAGGAACTTCTTTCTTGCTTGCTTAGATGGAAATTGTGTGGTTTGTTTGGTTAAATTTTGAATATTTTTCTTGTTTATAGATTAATCATAGATGTAAATATACTAATTGGGTAATCATTTTTCAATTTGTTGTTTGTTGTAGGACTACTGTTAGATTAGATAGTAACATATTGAACAAAGTTTCTAGATTTTAGCTTTTGCTTTACTCACTTATGAACCATTCTAATGTTTCTGTGGGAAGTGCATCTAATTGTGGACATTGACATGCATAAATTTATGAAGAGCGAAGAGTTTGTCTAATCAGTGTTGCATTTTCTTGACAATTACTTAAGTATTCTAGCATGCGTGGAGGATATAAGGAATCAGATTTCCTGAATTCCCAGCAGGTTCCACTTTCAGTGCAACCTCTAAATAGTGTGCCATACATCGGTTCACCTACACCTGTTTATCACAATGCTTCACTCCCAACTGAAGATGATACTGAACCTGCTGAAAAGGTGGGCACTTCTATGTTGTTTCTGAATTCTAACACAACTCGAAAAGAACTGGACAATTTATTGGTCTCCACCAAGAGTGCAGTTGCATTGACTGGGAGTGCAGCTATGGGAACGATGGGGCCGATCTTAGGCTTAATGGACATTGGGGAATGTGATGATTCATACCTGTTTCGTGTCTCCCTCCCTGGGGCAGTGAGCAATGATAGTAAGTTTTATTTTTTGCTGCATTTGCAATCTTGCTTGCTGAGAAGTACTATATGAACAGATTAGTAATTCAGTACCAATATCTCATGATCAATGGCATTATCTAGGTCTTACTATCTTGGAGTCTCTTCTTCATACATTTGCTTTTCTCTAGCTGCTGCTATTTAGTGATTCAAGCCTTTAAACATTAGTTAATTTACTTGGGATGAACATTGTTTTTTTTTATGTGATATGTTTATGAAAGTTGGGCTACATTTCATATGCCGTTTGATATTGTTGATATTCCTGGGGCTAATAACAATCTTTAACTTTGCGCAGAGGAATTCAGTTGTAATATTGAACCCGATGGAACAATACATATAAGGGGAGTGACAACCACTGGTGAGAAAACAGTGTGCAAGAACTCCCAAATATTTAAAATGCTAACACAAAATCTGTGCCCGCCTGGGCATTTCTCGATCACATTCCAGCTCCCTGGCCCAGTAGATCCCAAACAGTTTTCTGGTCATTTTGGGAGTGATGGAATGCTCGAGGGAATTGTGAAGAGAAAGTGATAGGAGAGTGCATACAAACAAGGATAAAGGCTTTGTAGCAGTGTTTATAAAGTCCTTAGCAGGGTTCAATTCAATTCACAACAATGAGGACCATTTGATCTGAGGTTGCCATAAGGACAATCAGATAGAACAAGTTGTTCAATATGAGACATTATATGGCTTGAGCTTTTTTTATTGAAGAATACTGTGCAGCTCAGCTTGATGATTGTATCACAAGTGAGTATTTGCTAAATCCAGCTATGTTTAATCATTCCACTTTCCAGCACATACCTCATTGTTGCTTTCATTTCTTCGCTTTGTGGATGATGAGATGTAAAATTTTGCCTTCCATCGTTGAACTGGTTCTGTTTAGAGTCAAATATAACATAAAGAGAACTATGAACTCATATCAGGTAGTGACAGTCTTTAGGAGGAGAGATTCTCAGTGGCTTCTCCATCAGCGGAGTTGCAGACGAAGCCAGTATAATAGTGGCGTACTCGGTCTACCTAATAATTTCTCCATTAGAGGCTAGTTTAAGTGAAAACATTCACAACTAGAAATTTGATGATGCCATCTTTGTTAGGTCAATAATTCATGTTCTTGCATCTTTGAATGTTGAACTGGAATGGTGTATGCCACTGGTTTTCAGAAATAAAGATGTAATAATGGCTCATACTTCAATATCTCTTCTGATTATGCCTTGCAACCAGATTATTCCAAGAAATGGAATGTTCTTAAACAAAAGATTGTCTATGCTGTTATGTGCGTCAAAAATAATAATATAAAACTTTATTGCACTTTATTTCATATCATCCATGGTAAAATACAAAGATTCCGAGTGAACTGAAACAGCAGTCTAAAGCTGAGCATTCACACACTGCATTCAAGTAAAAATGTAAACAAAAGCTTCTTCATTCTCTTAGTTAAATAACTTGAATTAGCAAATCTAGACAGGAAATTCTAAATAGTAAATAGAAATGAACATGCCAACCAATGCAAACAAAACTGCTGTAAAAAACTTTTGCAGATGCATTTTGCCAAAAGAAACTCTCCTCAGTCGACCATTCTAATGAGATCTTTTACCATCTTCCATAAAGTATAACATATCCAACCACATTCAACGGAAAGCCGCAAAGCCACCTTTATCACCTCCTTCATCTCCTTTTTCACTCAAAATAATTGGAAGTAAAATTAAAGCCAAAGGGAAAAAATCACTCTTCTTTACCTTTCCTAATAATAACCACTTGAATCCATGCATCCCCATGAACACTAAAAACTGCTTTATTTGTGTTTTCTTTTCTTCAGGCGACCCATTATACCATTCTCTTATAAACCCCTTCTTAAAACCAGATCCACCTTCATGTTCAGTGCCACCATATGATGGCTCTGGCTCTGGCTCAGCTGATTCCATGAACCCTAACAAGGCAACCCATTATACAATTCTCCTATAAATTCCTTCAAAAACCTGGAGCCATCTTCATGTCCAGTGCCACCATTACCATCATATGAGGCCTCGGGTGATCTCTTGATACTTGATACAGTACGGGGTCCAAATTTTGGAGACCCATATCCTTTTCTTGTCTTTAAAGCACTAAGAAAATGTCTTTGCATATGGGTTTGATGTGAAAGCAAAGAATAAGAGCTAAAGTAATGAGCTTTTGATGTGGTGATCACATTTTTCCCAATTGGGTTTTAGAAAATTGCGTGTTTTGAAACAAGGGTGGGTTGGGATTTGAAGTGAAAAGTCATTGTCATTCTTTCAGAAGAGTGTATTTGAGATCACAATGAGTGAAGAACAAGAACTAAAATTCTTAGACTTTTGCAAAATTGGTGTAATTGGAATTGTTGCCACTGAACTAGCGGTGGTGATTTATGATGATAAATCACTATAGCTAGAGTTCTTGTTTTGACAAAATTCTACAGAGCAAAATCTTCTTAAAAAAGAAATTAATTTCAGTATATTTTATTTACCTAGGGAATGATTACTAAAATTGCCATTTAAAAGAAATTTCCTTGGTCACATTTTTAGATTATAGATTGAGTTTTCTCAACACAAATACAAATGAAAATTCCTTAAAATGGTTTTTTGGGACGCAATAAAATTTAAAAAAAAAAGTTTGGTATGACTTCTATTTTGAAAGAATTCATAAATCTTTCCATTTATCAAATCAAATGGATGAAAGTTTTTTGAAAATATTTTCACATTAATTAAACAGGTCAATGAAGCAAATTTAGAAACATATTTGTTCTCTAATTTTTGTGTTGCAGTTTTTGTTCTTCAAAAACTCTATACAATCTTTGAACAAAAAGCTGCCCATATCTAACAACTGCAAATAATACAAGCCGAAGAACAAAAGCCCAATTGTAACAAAGTCATAAAACAAAGCCTTCAGTCGGGTTCTTTCTGTGCATTCATAAGGATCATAGCTACATACATTGCGAATGAATAAGATGAAAAGCTGTACTGGCAAACACTAACAATTTTGCTACTCTGTGACATCACACTCAATAAAAAATCAATGATCAAACTGTAAAAAATGAGAAATTAAATCCTCTGATTTGCCATTCTCTTTTGAATTTATAATGAAAAACAAAGAAAACTTGTTTTTGCAACTTTTTTTTCCTTTAAAAAAATCTTGTACCATTTCTTCTTCTTTTGCCTTTTACAACCTGTAAAACTGGAGAGCTTACCCTGATTTTGTGAAGCCACTGTTGCATGTCTTCTCTCTTCAATGTAAAGCCCATCAAAGCACCAACAAAGCAAACCTCCAAAACCAAATCTTTAATCCCTCTTCTAAATCCTTTAATCAAAATAATCAAACCTAAACCCAATGCCAAAATACCATAGAAACCATCGATCTTTAACTCTTTTCCAAGAAAAACCAATCCCAATCCACAAATTATTAAAACCCCTAAAAACCCTAAATTTATCTTCCTCCCTTTTCTTTTCCACCCATCAAATCCCTTCCAAAACAATGAATCCCCTCCTCCATCACTGCCACCACCACCACAACTGCTTAATTCTGCAATAACAAGATTAATTGGCTCTGGTAAGATCTTACAATATGATGCTGCAATTATGGATGCTAATTTGGGCACCATTTTGATTAATTTTTGAGACCCAGATCCCCTTCTTTTCTTTCTTGCACAAAGAATTGGTTTTGGGATATGGGTTTGATGTGAAAGCAAAGGAAAAGAGTGAAAAATGAGATCTTTCGGTGACAAAACGGTGCATTGTGGGTAAATGGTGATGATTTTTCCAATATCAGTCCTTAAAAAATGACAACTTCTTGAAACGAAAGGTTGGGGTTCGAAGTGAAATGTCTTTAGCATTGTACTGTGACAGCATGAGATACAGCAAAGAAGAAGAAGAAGAAGGAAAAGGAGTGGTTACCGTTGGAGAAGAGTTATAATTTGAAGCAAAACTGGAGTGGGGTTTTGAGTCTTTTGACAGGTTTTGATTTGCACTATGAATATAATTTGGCCCACTTATTCTTTATGAGAATGTGTGAATGAGAGTTTCCATATTATTTTCCACTCTGGACTGGACCCTTTATATTATATAAATAATAAATTGCCATTTTATGCCACGTCAGATTGAAAAAAGTAGCCAAAAGAAAAATGGGTTGCTCTTTCTCAAGTTATTTTGGTAAACCATTGAAGTGAAATTGTTCAATAATTGGATGTGATGCTGCAGATTGGGCGACATTTATGAGTATAGTTATAGTTGGCAAGACTGATAGAGAAAGCTGGAATTTTGCATCATAAGTTAGTGGATAAGAATGTACAACAAACATTGTCACGGTGTTGGCTTCATTCTGTCCACTGCCTGCGTATTTATATGCTAATGGTGATAGGGATGGATAGCTAAAGGCAACAAACCCTATTAATGACGAAATTATTTTTATCCAAGTATTTCTTTTGTTGCTTGAACTTGAGGCTGTGAATACAAATTAGCTCTATATTTGTAGTTTGGCTATGTGTGTTGTGCTTGTAACTTGATTACTAGCTGTGTATATATATAAAGCATAAAGTGCAAGTTTTTTTTTAAGTTTTTTTTTTTTGGTCTCTAGACAAGATTAGGCTATCATGCTTAAGAGAAGTCTCAACAGAGGAAATGTTACAGGTAGTTCTGTAACTGGTGCAAAGCACAATAAATGTGTTCTTTTTCCAGCCAAAGTGAATCTAGTTGCTGAAGCTTTTGAAAGAAGAAACCAGAATTGGTCATTCCTCTTATCCCTTTATATTTTTATGCATTTGAACATTACTAAACCCATATAATCCTTACAGATGTTTCTTTCTGCTGCAGGATCGTTCGTTCAAAAGTTGCGAGTGATTTGATTGTACGTGTTGGAGATTCCATCTTTCACTTACATAAGGTATGCTGAGTATGTTCTCTCATGCTATGTACTATGAAAGTGAATTATTTTACCTCTATTATCCTTATCCCTTGATTGTTGTGCTTCGCGTATTATGTTGAGACCATAAAACACATTGAAATAGCATTGCAACAAGCTTATGGATGCACTGCTGAGTGCTAATAAGACTAACAAAGGGAATTCAGCAAGTGCTACCCAGAGATTGTACAAGTTTATGACAAGATTTGAGGTAAAAAAGTTGGTTGGAATTGCCATTGCATAACAATTCAGACAATTTCCTTGTCCTTTGGTCACTGAAAACATGCATGAACTCAAAGATGCATGACCTATAAAATATTCGTTGCTTTTAACTGTAGTGCATCTCTAAATCCTGGTGGTGTTGAACTATTCTGCTTACATACATTTTTTCTCTTTTATTGATTCCCTTTCTCTTTTGAGGATAAATGCATGATCGCATTCTAACTTTAGATTGTTTTGAGCACTCAGCTTCCTATGGTATCAAGAAGTGGATATTTGAACAGATTAGTATTCCAGAGAATAAGCTGCGGGGAGAAAAATAATGCATCTAAGATCCAAATAGACAATTTTCCAGGTGGGGCAGAAATCTTCGAGTTAGTGATGAAATTCTGCTATGGATGGAAAGTTGATCTGACAACAGCCAATGTTGCTCCTGCATATTGTGCTGCACACTTCTTGGAAATGAGTGATGATCTTCAACAAGGAAATCTCATCTCCAAGACAGAGACATTCCTGAGTTTTATTCTGCTCTCATCATGGAAAGATATATTTCAGATTCTTAAAAGCTGTGAGGCCATTTCTTCATGGGCAAAGGAATTGCATATCTTGAAACGATGCTCTGAAGCCATTGCTTGGAAGGCTAGCTTAGACCCAAAAGCATTTTCTTCTGGCGATGATGATGCATTTCCGTTTAATGCTCCAGCAAACAACGCAGAAAATTCACATGGACGCATAGCTGAGAATTGGTGGTTTGAAGATGTTTCACTTCTTCGAATAGATTATTTTCTTGAAGTAATTGAATATGTTAAAAGAAAAGGGGTAAGATCAGAACTTGTTGGATCATGCATAGCTCACTGGACAGCAAAATGGATTTCTCAAATTCCATTTGGGAAACATAATCTGCCAAAGCATCTGAAGCACCAGTTGATGAGAGTTACTGCAGAAAGTTTGATTAATGCACTACCCGAGGAGGAAAATTCAGTTTCTTGCAATTTTCTGCTTCACCTTCTCAAGCTCGGGATGATGACAAGAATTAATTTTGAACTATCAAATAAGCTGGAACGAAGAATAGCTCTCATGTTGGAGCAGTGTTCTGCTTCAGATCTTTTGGTGAAGAATTACGACAGTACTGGCACATATGATGTGAGAATCATTACAAGGGTAGTGGAATTATATGTTTCTTCTGTGTTAAAGAATCCAGCAAAAAGAGTTAATGTTGTTGCAAGGTTGGTGGATGGATATCTTGCGGCGATTGCTAGAGATGAAAAGCTTTCATTTACCCAGTTCCAATTGCTTGCAGAAGCATTACCAAGAGATGCAAGATATTGTGATGACAACCTTTATAGAGCCATAGACATGTATCTCAAGGTAAATTTGTAATAAGTTGCCAGTTTCTTACTATTATTATTTTAAGCTGATACTGAAATATATAGCTCTGTGTTGTGCATCAATGCAGGCACATCCCATACTAACAGAAGAAGAAAGAACAAGTGTATGCAGAGCCATGGACTATCATAAGCTATCAAAGGAAGCTCGCCATCATGCAATGAAGAATGAGAGATTACCCTTATACTTTTCAATGCGGATTATCCTGTTTGAACAAGTAAATATGACAAAGTCGATGGCAAGTAGTGGATCCAATTACCGAAGCACAAAAACTCGAGCTAGTATCAGATTAAGGGAGGGATTGGATAATGGATGCTCAACTCCTCGAAAGGAGATACAGATGATGAAAAAAGAGGTTGAGAATATGAAGGTGCAACTAAATGCATTGCAAATGTGTAAAATGCAGCTTCAGAGACAGGCAAAGGGATGCTTCATCTAGAAGAGGGATTTAGGTAATGTGTAAAAACGCTGCATTGTAATATCTCTTTTTATGTTGATGTGTTTGGAAGTTGCGTATTAGATTCTGAAATAAAGTATGTTTCTTGTTCATTTTATCACAACAAACCAATTAAGGCGGATAGGCGGTTGTGTAATTTACTAATTTCTCACAAGGGAAAAAATTTTACAGCTAATCTTATGATTTATTGTCCTAATAAAGAAAAAGGAAAGCAATTGACAACTAATGACCTGAAATTTAGCTGTGCAGCTAGTTAGATATTTTCTTGATGGCAGCTGGCAGTTTCCTGTACAACTGAAATAAAGCTGACTTTGACCAGAACAATTCTTAATTTTCAGAAATATAAAGAAAACATTAAGGACTGACTTTTAGTATTAGAATATTGGGTTCTTCTAGCAACTAGACAAATTGATAAACTTGAGATGAAGCTATTCAAAATTACAGGGTCAGATTAGCTGTCTAAATGGGACATGTGAAGCATAAAGCAAGAAACATGTTTTAAAGGCATAAAAACTAATTGAAACCAGAACAATTCTTGTTGTAAAAAGCATAATGGATAGCATGACAGAGAAGCAAGTTCAGATCTTGAGGAAACTTTACTTACAGAAATTCTTCTCTTAAAATCTTTTTTCCCAACTTGGTTCATGCATGCAAAACATGATTAAATATCATCAATTCAAAGTCAAATTCTTATCAGCAAAGTGAACTGTGCATGTTCATATGTTTCTCAAATATGCAAGAAACCATAGTTTCCTTGATTGTGATGCATATAAGAAGTAATTTTAGCCAGCAATAGCCTGGCAGTTCATCATGAAAATACTAGAAGATGATGACTAGATGCTGAGACAGATCTTCTTCATCTAATGGTTCAAAATTTCTGTCATGGAGCTCAGTGGATTTGTTTTCAACCCGAGTTAACAACTCATTACAGTCTATCCTGCTTTGTCCGGGTGCAAGATTAGGCAATGAGAATCAGCTCATATGGTAACAACAGAAAGATAAGGAAGAATATTACAGATAAGATTATTAACCTGAAAAAGGCATATTGGAAGCATTAGGAAAGCAAAAGGTAAACTTGTAGAATATAACTGCATACCTCTCCGCATTTCTGTGTATCGCTTAAAATCCATCTTTCGACGTGATGATTGAACTTCATGATCAAAATGCAGAAGACAACAGCTGCAAGAAAGGGAAGGCAATATGCAGCAGCGGATGCAGCCCCAGTGATCCTTGGACGTATAGGATAAAGCTGACACCAGACAGCATGAGATGGGACAGCCTGAAGATTTCGCCTTCGAGTGAATTTGAGGATTTCATTTTGCAGAACATGTCTGCAGCCAGTAGGAAAGCTTTGGAAATGTGGCAGCCTATTGAAATATCAATATATGACATTGATATTCATGAAACTTACAAGGTGAACTTGGCAAAGAAAGAGTCTTTCTGGTTTGAACCATTACCTGATATAGGGCAGAAAAAGCTAAATTCTAGTTCTGATGATATAGCAGCTTCAAATAAATCAAAGGAGACTAAGACAACAAAGTTTGCTTACTCATTACAACCTTTTAGACACATTGTGAAGAAGAGAGGTCTTAATTATGATCAAGAAATAGGTTTAAACTGGTCTGTGAACCAAATAAACTTCTCAGTTTTAGAGGCTCCAAGAACTGGATTGCAAAACATCAGATTTTGAGAGATAATTAAGAGGAACAATCTTTCTTGACTCAGAAGTCAACAAAGTTGTTGCCTTGTGAATTAATGAATATTGATATGATAGGCACTCTTTAACATTTTTGTTGTCTAAATCTTGTGACATGAGAGATTTCTAGTTATAATTTTGTTATAAGGTGATTCAGTACAAATGATCAACAAAATATGCATTTTTAATGTGATTTGTTTCTCTTTTTCTTTCTTTAGTTACGGGGCTACGACTTGATTTAATAATTTTTTCTGAACAGATAATTTATTAAAAAAAAATTAAATTATCAAAAATAGAATGCTATCTTTTTTTTTTATTTCAATTCTCAATTTCTCATCCTAAAATCAAACCAAATTAGGCCTATAAGTATTCATAATTTACTTAAGAAGTTATATTAATTTGCATACAAAAGAAACTGGAAATAAAAAAATAATCAATCAAATCAAAATAATTATTTTACCGTTCAAAACTCATAGACAATATTTAGTCTTTTTTATTGGTAGATTTATTACTTAATAAATAATCAAGTAATGTATACTGAGTTTTTTTTGGAAACGCATATACTGAGATTTTATTTCCAATATACTGGTCACTTATGAAAAAATAATTGTTTTTATTAAATAAATTAACTGTTTTTCAATGGAATAATTTAACCTTTTTTTTGAAAGGGAATAAATTAACTTTTTAATTCCCTCGTGCGTCTTAAATTGTCTTTTTTTTTAGGGTGAAATTGCCTATCTTCATTATTGCATTTTTTTTTTGGACACCCAACCCAAGTGATATAAACAGTCCTTACTTCATTTTTTTTTGAAAAAAGAAAGAAAATATACGCATTTCTTTTGTATATATAAAGAACCAAATAGAAAACAAAGGAATTATTGAAGAAAAGAGATGGACCAAGAAGCAGCTAACATCAAAGAGAGTGATCAATCTTCTTCTTCTTCTTCCAAAGGGGATTTGAATCCATGCCCAATCTGCTTGGGTCCTTTCATTCAAGAATCCTATCTTGACACTTGTTTCCGTACGTTTCTTGAATTTTCTCCCAATTCTTTTCTTTTTCTTTTTTCTTGTGTGTCAACTGACCCAGTTGTTTATTTGGTATTTGCATGAGAGATTTTCTTTGTCATATGTTTTGTTTCAAGAAATTGTGATTTGGTGCTCAAGAACTTTTCAAGAATTACTTGGAACAAGAAGCAAGTTCAAATCTTTATGATCATAATTTGTATAATGTATCAATACTAATTGTGGGTATTTGAGCAATTTTACTATAAGTTTGTATGGGACTAATTTAAGCTATTTTTATTTCCAAAAACTTCATGGTATGCTGCTTTATTTTTTGATCAATGATTCTAATTACCATAAAGCATATAGATTCTGTTTTAATTGCATCATTTATGGCTGTTATTTGCAAAGCTTTATAAGTATGCTATTAGCATTCATGAGTGCCTGTGTTCGCATGTTAATGTTTGGTTATTTATACAAATCTTATATTGCAGATAAGTTTTGTTACAGCTGCATTTTGCACTGGGCTGAAGTAGCTGCTCACAAGCATTCTCATTCACCTTCTTCTGTAAAATGTCCATTGTGCAAGGTTTATTTCAAATCCTATCCTTTTAAAAAAAAAAAAAATATGTTGTGCTCTAGGTTCAGTTAAGTATTTGTTTTGCTTTGTAGCTTATAGATAGTATCAGTGTAAAAGTGTGTGTTTGTTAATGGTACTATGGTTCAACTAATTTGCAGACAGAAAATCTTTCAATAATTTACGGGTATGATGGAAGTTCATTCCAAAGGCATTATATAACTCAAAACGATGGAAATAGGTACCAAACTGTGTAATCTTGTTTCTAAGTATATGCTATTTACACATTATTAATATATGTAAATTTACTTTACTCTTTACATTTGCAGTTCTTTCTTTACAAAAGAGCATAAGTACAGATTACAATGTTATTATACTGAATCAGGTTTTCTACTGTTTCTTGTTTTAGTTTTTTCCTCATAAGTTGTTTGTTTTGATATGCTACTTCCTGACATATCAATGCTGCATATTTATGTTTTTGAGTCACTTTCAGGTGTTTTGAACAAAGTAGTTAATGTAATGCGATACTGGAAGTCTGGCAAATATCTTCAATCAAATCGATGGCTGCAACGTTGGTTGAGAAGAGAAATCCAGGCTCTCTTGCAGGTTTTTCTTCTCAATTCTGTTTTTGTTTTTATTGAACTTCCCTTTTATCATGTTATGTGTTTATTGCACTCTGTGAACAAGAACAATTAATGTTACTTACAGAGCTGCATTCTTGCAAATTAGAGTTTTAGCAGAAATTGATACTCGTGAGTTAAGTTCAAAAATGCTGGCTTTACTAGATGGCTGCATGGTTGTGTGAGAAATGGTGTGGAAACTTTTTTGTCTGCCTTTCTGTTCTGTTACTTTGCACCTATAAGTGGCACCAAATAGTATATTGCTTCTTTATCTTCCACCTTATTCAGAGCAATTTTCTATTTGTTTAGCATGGGCTTTCAAAAGCATTGTTCTTTTTTAACTCTTTCGTCAGTGATTGTGACATTGCTGCAAAATCCAAGTCTTGGTTTGTGCATCTTTCAAAACCGAAGGACATAGAAGAACATTTATGTTTATAAGAGTTAACCCATATTTATGCCATCATCATTTAGTGAACTTGGAACGTAAATTTATTGATCTTGTTCTGATTCTGGCAGCACGATTTGACAATCAATGACTAACTTCTTTTGTTACTCTGCATTCAGGTAGAGGATGTTGAGATTATTGTACATCATATTGCTGGTGTTGTTGATTCGTTCCAAAAGAGGTATGTTCTTTAATTGCACCATCTCTCTATTGGTTGATGTGCTAATTAATAACAAAAATCAACTGTACAATTCTCTCAATTGGATTTCAACCATGTTGCAAATCACATGCTCAGGATTATGCTATGATTTCTTTTTTTCTAGGAGTGAACAAAATCATCAAATAAAGACACCTGAGACAGCACAAGAAAGTTTCAAGAGTCTGGTCTCTGATGCAGCAAGGCCGTTTCTAGCAGCAAGAACAGGTCAATTGGTGACCGAGTTGGAACTATTTCTTGGTTCAGGCTTCAACATTGAAGCCTATGATGAAGTTTACATGAAGCAGTTGGGTTGGAACACTTGTAGAATGACTGCTGATGGAGAGGCTACCAATGTGGAACCTAATGAACTGACACCCGTAGTCCCATACTTGTATATCTTTGATGATGACTCTGATTGTGAAACTGATTGAGGCAGCTGCAGAACTTGATGAATTAATAATACGTTCTGGCTATTCCTCATCTCAAAGTCATTAGTAATGACGCTGATTTTAAAGTGTCACAGTAGAACCATGAGAGATCTTTCTATATTGCACCGGTGTAAGTGTGACACAGAAAATATCTCATCACTTTTGTGTAAAAGTGATGTGACACTTTATGTATCACTATCTCTCATTGGTGTAACGTTACACTGGTGCAATGTAGTCTTAGCCAACCATGAGTATTACACTATTATTTCTGACAAATACCTTTAGCTACACTTACAATATGTTTGAGATGGTAAGAATCCGGCTCGTGGATCATAAAATTTAGTACAAGACCAAGATTAACTATCACATCTTTCAATTGGCAAATATGACAAGGTAGCTTCATGTTATTGATTATCTATAAACCAATTATAAGTCTGCTAAGCGCCGAAGGATAAAACAGCGTCCAACTGTAATGAAAATGATGATATTGTCCTCTGGAAACCAACTAAAGCGACCTGTCCTTGGGGAAGTTTAGAAGGGTAAAAAGGCCATTTGATTCTGTTATCTGATTTATCTTGTGGGCAGCAATTGTCTGTTTATTTCTGAAGAACGTTGAGACATAAGTATCAGAGTCACACGTAAAACAGGAAACATCAACAGAAATGGCAATTAAACCGGATTATGGAGCATTCATCAACAAATTTGTATTGAACCCGATATCTTCATCTGATCAACTTCCTTTAAATGGCCTCACCTTTGCTGTTAAAGATATGTAAGTCTCTCTCTCTCTCTCTCTCTTCACGAATATTGGATACTGCACTATTCCTTTTCATGTCTTTTTTGAGTTCATATGTTTATTATGGGTGTTGGGTTTTATCTACACTCTTTTTTTTAAGTGTTTAAATTCTGTTTGTGGTCATCTTTATTTTTGCTGTCAGTCATCACGTTGTTGTGTGTGAATTATTAATTTATCTTTGCTGGTTGAATTAGATTTGATGTGGATGGATACGTCACTGGTTTTGGCAATCCGGATTGGGCTAGGACTCATCCACCTGCTACTTCAACTGCTCCTGCTGTTTCGGCTTTACTGAGAGGAGGAGCCACTTGTATTGGTAAAACTATCATGGATGAAATGGCATATAGGTGAGACTCTGAAATAAATGGATACTGTAACAGATCCAAAGTTTTGTTCTTTTATTCCTAATCATTAGACAAGTAAAATAAAGTTTGAATTTTTCTATGAGACCTTCAAGTTCTTTCATTTGCCAACAATTCTACTTCAATCTCTTCTCTTTTGCGATAAAAGCCTCTTGAATATTTTATGCCACAATTGTTTCTTACAAAACTGATTAATTTTCTTTTTTGACAGTATAAATGGGGAAAATGAACATTATGGAACACCTACAAATCCTTGTGCTCCAGATCGTGTGCCTGGAGGATCTTCTAGTGGGTCTGCTGTTGCAGTAGGTGCAAAGCTTGCAGACTTCTCCTTAGGTGAATGTTCTATTGTACAGTGACTTTTGCTTATAAATCTTGGTTAAGCTTAAGTTAACCAAAGTAAAGATTATCTTTAATTTCTGCAGGAACTGACACTGGAGGAAGTGTGAGAGTTCCAGCATCATACTGCAATATTTTGGGGTTTCGACCTTCACATGATGTCATTTCTGTGTCAGGAGTAATTCCCATGGCCCAGAGTTTTGACACTGTGGGTAAGCAACCACATAAGGCTTCATTTTTGCTAAATTTATGTGTATTTCTTAATTACAGAGTTGACTAGGAAACTCATTAGCTTGATATCAAATCTTCACTCAGGATGGTTTGCTAGGGATCCTGTAATTTTGAATCGAGTTGGGCATGTACTACTTCCATTGCCCAATGTGGATCAGAACAAACCAAGCCAATTAATTATTGCAGAAGATTGTTTTCAGCTTTCAAGCATTCCAAATGATCGAGTTAGTCAAGTTCTTGTTAAATCAGTGGAGAAGTTATTTGGGGGTCAGTTTTCTGTTATACTTTCTTAGGCAAAACTTGTGAATTTCCAGTCTAATTCCATAGTGTTTGAAGGAATATTTTACGCTTCAAGGGACTCATTGGACAATATATAGTTGCATCAATGCACATAGGATAATTACTCTCTCCTTTGTAGCATTGAGCTTGCAGGAGGAAAATTGAACTTGGCTCAATGGAAATGCTTTACCAGTGTAGTTTCAAATGCATTTTAGATCTGCATCAGTTTGTTCACATTAGGTGAATTCTTATATCTGTTAATGCAGGTGATATTGTGAAGAATGTAATCCTTGGCGACTATGTTAAGGGCAAAGTTCCAAGCTTGAGGCATTTTATGAGTAAGGAAATCAAAGATCAAGAGTATAATATAGCATCCTTGGCAGCCCTCTCAAGTGCCATGCGATTGCTTCAAAGGTAAAAACGAAAGTTTATTGCTTTGTCTTGTGTAGCACATCTTTTACATATACAGAATTTTCTCTGAATTTCTTGATCTGTCAACTTGATTGACATTTACCATATTTTGTAAGGTCGTGCAATGACTCAGATTTAGTTTCTGTTTGAAGGTATGAGTTCAGGAATAACCATGGTGAATGGGTTAATTCTATCAAACCTAATTTGGGTCCAGGCCTATCAGATCGAATTTGGGAAGCCGTCAGATCAACAGGAGAAAACATTAATGCTGTTCAATCTGTGAGGACAGAATTACGTGCTGCCCTTACAGCTCTTCTCGAGGTACTTCCTCTTGCAACTCTATCCACAAGCCAAAGATTGTTTATCAAAAGAAGAAAGCATTATTTTGAAAAATGCTTTGTGTAAGTGCAGGATTTTGGCATACTTGCTATTCCTACGGTTCCAGGGCATCCACCAAAACTGAAAACAGATGCACCCTCTTTGGAAATTTTCCGTGCCAAGGCCTTTAGCTTGCTATCAGTTGCCGGGGTATCAGGATTTTGTCAGGTCCTCTCTTGCTCTTTATTTGTTGGAGAGAAGTTTCTTCTCATTGGAATTTTTACAAAAGTTTTTGCTCTGTTATGTTTCTCTGAATATCATGTCGAACTACAGGTGAGCGTACCGCTAGGCATGTATGATGGTCTTCCAGTATCTATTTCATTGCTATCAAAACATGGTTCAGATGGTTTCTTGCTCAACGTTGTTGAAACTCTTTATGACACTGTCCAAGAAGAGGTTGCAATGTCTGAAAGATAATTTTGCACACCTTGACTTAAAGAAATGATAAGAATTCTATTGTGTTAAAAATTGTTTAATGCCACTTTTGACGTTTTGTATTTAAAGTTGAACTAGTAATGTCATTGACATTATCTGCAAACAAATAGTTCCTTGTTTTTCTCATCGCATCAAATAAAGTAGAATCACGAATCAACTCTTAAATTTAATTCAATTAATTTTAAAATGTGGGATAGAATTGAAATTAAATTGTAAATTTAATTTGGGCATGACCGATAAATTCAAAGGTTTAACTATAATTGAAAAAAAAAATCGAAAAGGTTGATTTTTTTTGTCATTCGGACTATAAAATTTAGCAGTGAAATCATATATTTGGAATGAGTCATGTACTCACATATGTTGTATATCTTCTACAATGTCTCCGATCAGTGATCACCAGACCATTTGATGATGCCGAAGAACTTGATGAATTATTTCTATTTTTATCAGTCATAGCATAGTAGAACCATTGTGCGCTACCATGGAATTAGATGACAGGAACCCATCACGGGATCACAAAATCTAAGTACAAGATTATGACATGCACAAAAATTTGGAAAATGTTTTTTTGTCGCGGGCGCTGTAATCACGAGACATAAAGAAATATATTGTAACCCATCTTGAATAAAGTGAGAAGCATTTGTATATTAAGGTTATCCTTGTAATTTTGAATTCTCTCTTATTTTAATCAAAATGATATTACACTTTGTTATCCCGCTATACAACAATTAACCGCCAATTTTTGTATAGTTGGACAAAAATCTTTTCTATTTATACCCAGAACAAAATTATTTTTCAAAACATAAAAATCTATCAAATTTAAATATTAATTTGAACAGTAAAACCCCTATAAATTATTATTAGATAAATTAATGACTTCTATAAATAATAATTATTTAT
>CANYLF010045833.1:0-16773 GCA_948193215.1 Bocquillonia castaneifolia
CACTAATGGTGGGGATTTTTGTGTTATAAAATCAAAGTTGAGGGATTTTTTAGTTACAAATTAAAGTTTGGGCACAATAGTAGGAGATAGAAGAAAGTTGAAGGACTGTGAATGAAAATTACCCTAATTCTACATGACCAATATGGTTCACCTAATACTTTCTCTAAAATAATACTCCCTCCCTCCCAAAAAAATGGACACTCTTGGACAAATGCACGTATTAAGGAATTTAGTTTAACTAGGTAAAATACATTATTTCACTAAAAAAATGTAACATCCTCAAGATTTATTACATACATTAACATATAATTAGCATTATTAGTATATTTAATTTTCTTAATTATAGATCATTAATTAAATTTCATGTGCATGAAGGGTATAAATGTTGATAATTTTAGTGTGAGGTGGTTTATGATAGCAGTATATTTGTTGGCGTAGAATTTGATATTTTTGAGCTTGGTTTAAAAAGTCAAAGTTTTCTTTTTAACAACCAATGGTAAAATTCTAAAACATATTAATAAAAGAAAATGATTTTTATGGGATAAGAAGGGGTCTCTTGGATTAGTTAGTGGAAGTTGTAGAGAAAGTTAAAGAGGGAGAAAGGGGAGAGCTTAAGAAAAAGAAAAGAAGAGGAAAGGAAGAAGAGTTTGAGAAAAATTTTATTAATTGGTAAGTCTTTCTTTAATTAATTGTTATTAATTTATATTAATTGGTTTTTTTATGGATTTGGGAGTTAGGGTTTGTTAAGAGGTATGTTTTTATGTGTAGTTTATGAGATTTTGTGTTGGGTTTGATGGTGTTAATGGTAATTGTAGAATTGATAGTAGAAATTGAAGTTTAATTTTCGTAGAGACTAAATAATTAAGTTTTAGTATAGAATTGGAGTTTTATTTGTGAAATTAATTAATAACTAAGAGGATTTATGAGTTGGGTATGGAAATTGTTTGTGATGTGTCAATTAATGCCTTTAGAAAGCAAAGAATGGTTTGGTGGAGCAACCTCAATCTTTCAAACAAGAAAAAGGGAAGCATATTTTGTAAGTAAATAACTATTAATACTAATTGTGATGTTTGCCTGTATGGTTTGATTAATGTGTTTGCTTGATATTGTGATATTTCTATGAATTATTAAGTGAAAGTGATGTTATGATTTGAGTTTGTGAAATGGATGGATGTTGAATAATTGTTTGAGAATGAATGAGATGAGAATTGATTGTTTGAATGATTTGTGTTATGAGAATGTTTTAGAATGATAAATAATCTTATTAGACTAATGTGTTGTGTTTATGTGAAGTTGATGAGTGATGGCATTGAAAGTGATAAGGTGGTTGATGTGATTGCTTATTGTTATAAGAGTGTTTATAATTTGTTAAGTGGAAGTTGTGATGTGGCTTGAGAATGTGAAATGGATGATTGATGAGTAATTGATGTGGGAACAATTGAGATGGTTGAGATACGAGACTTTTTGTGATGAAATGGTTGTGATTGGTTGTTTGATTGATTGTTGAGATGAAATGGTTGTTTGATTGATTGTTAAGATGAAATGGTTGTTTGATTGATTATTATGATGAAATGGTTGTTTGATTCATTGTTTGTGTTTGGCTTGGTAATGAGCTTGATTGTCTAAGTGGTTGGTTAGGAATTGGTATCCCAAGTGATGAGATTGAATGAAATGAATTATGATAAACCCCTAGAAAAGTGAAGAGTGGAATTGAAATGAATTATGATGAACCCCTAGAAAAGTGAAGAGGGAAAATTGATTGATTTGTGATTGGGCAACAAGAGGTTGCACCAAATGAAAAAGATGTGATAATGAAAGAGATGTGAAATGAAAAAGATGTGATCTGGTTACGTTTCCTTTAACCTTGCAATTAGATAATTTATCTAATTATAAAGATTGATTGTGGTTTGTGTTTGAATATGTGGTGGATGCTTTATTTGATTTGGTGATGTGATAATCTTATTATGATTATGTTGATGGATTTGGTAATTTTGTAAGGTTGAGTGTGATCCTTGTGATAGACTTCTAAGTTATGAATTATGAATTTGGTGGATCAATATGATATTATATAATTTTGCTTGATGATTATGATATAATATGTGAGTGGTTAGATTAGTATTAGTAGTTATTTATTTACTGAGTCACCAACTCACCATTTGGCAGTATTTTTCAGGTTGTTGATAGAGCTTGTTGGTTTTTGGAAGTCCACGTGCATTTGCAGTAGAAGTTTAAGGTTGGCCAATGGATCACTAGCATATCTTATGCATTTGGTTTTGCATGTTATAAATATGTAAAAGGTTTTTAGGTTGATAGTTATAAGTGTGCATAAAGTTTGATGTTGGTAAAATTGTATGAATTTGTGTATTCATGTGAATTCTAGCTGTAAATAATATGAATTGCAAGTTTTATGTGGTTGGTATGATGTTTTCATAGAGTTTTTGGCCAAAAGTTTGGCCTAGTTGACGTAGATTTTGTTTCTCTAAGTTGCGCCCGCGACATTAGGATCAGAATGTCAGTTTTCCAAGCCCTTCTGCCAGTTGGATCGCGCCCGCGATCTTTCATGTCGCCCTCGCAACTAAGTCTTTTTATTTTAATTTCTTAGAATTGTTTATTTTTTTGTTATGGTGTTACAGAAAAAGTCACCAATACCCTTATTTATTAAATTAATTCCTTGAAATTTATATTAAAATTAAAGTCCATGCAATAATAAATGAGGGCATATATGACATTTTATCACTTAGAGCATTAAATTACAATCATGATTTGGGACAAAAACTCCCTCAAAATTGTACGGAGGGAATAGGATAGATCTTTTATTACTTTTTTTTTTAAGTGAAAAGATCTTACTTAGTTAATCCTAACTTTAACATTAATTCTACTAAACGAACACTTGAGGAACTAGTAACCGACATTATTTGATCATTTTATGTTGAGTCTTTTATAAGATGGTAAAAAAAAAGTTTATTTTTATTGGCATCGTTACAAGCGATTTATGTATTAAATACCAAGACCTGGAGAAAGATGAAACGCTTGTGAATGAAAAAAAAAAAAAAAAAAAAAAAAAAGATAAATACCCACGCCAAATTATTAAAAAAAAATTTAAAAAAAAAAAAAGCTTAAGAGTCGAATTGAATTTTGTTTCACCAATTCGTAACTTCCGGACGCAAACTAAACTTCATATAATTAAAGCCTTAGTTGAACTTTATTTCAACAACAATAATTATTAACATCCTAAATTGGAACATCCCAATAAGAATGTTTGTGTAAATTGTAAATAAAAAATTAATAAATTATAAATTGATGATTAATAAATATGTATTGGAAAAATAAATAAACTTATATTAAAAGATAAAAATGCCCCTATTGGAATGTCCCAATTTGAGACATTAAACACTTTCCAACAATTCACAAGTTCTGGAAACAAACTGCACTTTGTATAATTAAATGTCCTCAGACTAATGAAAGAGTCCACAGAGAGAAATAGTGAGCTTTTAAACAGTAGAGGGTAAGCCATAATTTAAGCCAAATCTTACGAGTCATAGCAATTAAGCCATACATTTTTGACAGCTGAAATAAATTTTCATAATGGAAAGTTCTTTTTAATTTTTTTTACTATATCACACAGCCCTCAAGAGGACATCCCAAATGTTACATATTATCAGAACCAAGAGTCGTATAAAGTCAGAAATAATACAAATGAAAATACACCTATAAGCTATAGAGCATCCCAAAAAAATGGAGGAAGTGAAATGAAAATGAAGTCTCATTGGGAAGAAGAAAAAGAATATGACGTATATAAAAATATAACAAATGGATTTCAAGAACACCTTGAATCCACTTCTCTAACTAGGCAAGCCGCAAAAACCTGATGTTGAGGAACTGTAGTCTTATATACACAAGCACCCTCTTTACTCTCCTAAAGAATTCTAAAATAGCATTTTGAATGACCAAAAGACCATATATCATGAAGTGGGCTTTCGTAGAATCTCACCCACCAAAAATGGAAGTGTATAATTCTCAGTAAGAATCAGCAAGACCACTATTAATATCTGTAACCTGAAGATCCAGACTCTGGTGGTGCAGGTGGGAACCGATTAGGAGTAGTGCGACGGCTACCAGAACTATTTATATCACCATTCTGTACCGGGTCATTGTAATGCCGTCTGTGACCATTTGATTTAGATCTAGATCGAGATGAACCATAGTCCATAGAACCATTGGCAGCAGCATCAAATGCAGATCTCCAGTCATCACCTCGACCATTTGCCCTGGGGCTGCTTTCTGCTGGAAATTTCAAGAATTTATATGTAAGCAGTTATAATTCCAGCAGAGCATTAATGGCCGAGGCCATAGAAGTTACAGACTCAATAGATAAAATAAAATATATCCATCTCATTAATGTAAAATATTGCATTCTTCTGAAAGATACTTCTCATCCTTTGGACCTTTAAGCATAAGCAGTCTTTAAACACTGACCTACTGTATTTAACAACATACCTGCTTCGTTCCCATTAGACCAACTGGAAGCAGCAGCAGCCCGGTTATCATGAATGCTGAGTTGGCGTGTTAACTTAGAGAGGAGTGAAGACTGTTTCATGTAGCGCTCTCTCCTGCGCTTTGCATTATGATCCTCTTGAAGCAGTTCTTCGATTCTTCTTGTGCTTTGAGCACTAGCCAAATCCAACACAACAGGTTATAAGAACAATTTCAGATGATATCAAGATTCAAGACATGAGACCAACAAAAGCCATGTAACAATTTCCAAGCAAGGGAAAGAAGTTACTTGCAGAGAAAGATAATGCATCATACCTGACACGGCTATACAACTGATTTAGCATCTCTTCCTTGGCCTTCTCAACTTGGAAAAGAACAACTGCCTGTTCAACCAATTGCAGATGTTAAAAAGACTCTCTAGCAACTGACAAAAAGAATAAGAATACCACATTTAAAAAAAAAAAAAAAGCAAGCTTACCTTGGGAACATTAGCAGCCAAGCTATTCAAGACTGCTTCAACATAACTACGTACTTCTTGAGACATCCATCGGAGTTCTTCTTCAGGGTCCACAGGCCTTCGAGCCATAGTATCCTGCATGAACCACAAATCACCTCTAAGAGTTATGATACATATCTTTGTGAAACATGAACTTATCTTTATGGAATTAATAGGTGATACAAAACCGCATGCGACACTAGCCATTTACAGGTTAACCAAATAATGTTGAAATAAACAAGACCAAAAACGATTCCTGTAGACCATCCAAATTCCAAAAATTTAGTAATCTGTAACAGAAAAAAAATGGAGCAGAACATGCACTCAGTAACAGACCAGAGAACCATCAGAAAGACTCTGACGCATGGGAAGACCGCCTTCAGGAGATGCATGCCTCATTTGTCCTTTCGAGGGCTGGGCAATTTTCGATAATTTGTTAAACCATTCAACCTTATCAGCAATAGTCTCAGCCTTCAAAATAACAACACTGTGGGCTGCAAGAGAAAAACAATGTGAACTTAAAAAACTTCTTTTACTTTAACAACCAAAGAAAAAATCCTGAATGAGGAATGACGAGCTAATACATTCAAGTACCTTTCAGAACAGTTTTATATGGGACCTTGCTAGTTAGCTTGAACTCAAGACTGGGTGCTTTAGTATCTGGTCCATTGGCCTTTTTATCCTTTGAGCTTTTTGATGCCTTTTTCTCTCCTACTTCCCCTTCTGAAGCCTCTTCAATGTTGCATTCCTGAGCGTGGGACAAGAAAATTATTGGTACCCAATGCCATATCAACCAATAAAAAAAAATTGACCAGCATCCCCCTCATAAATATGGTGTTCCATCACAGATGGCTGCAGCCTCATTTGTCATTGATATAATGCTAATGAGAACTCATAAAGAAAATGAACAAATAACTGAAAGACTGAAAGTGAATAATAGCCACAATCATCAGTAATAGAAAAATATGCATTCCATAGAACATAGACTAGGGAGTACAAACATAGCTTGGAAGAACAAGTATTGAGAACTATACTTCCTACCCTCACGAAGGTTGTTCCTAGGCGATACCAGACCAATAATATTCCCAACATCTCATCTCACTAGTTTAGAAGGACCATCACTCACAGCCTAAACGGCATTTTTCACAGAAGTGTGGTGCATGTCTAAAAAAAAAATCATTGTGCAAAAGACATGACACAAGAAATTTTCCCAAGTCCATAGACCACTAATTTATTGGGCGACAACTGAATCCCAAGGCTCATGATGCCTACAATCTCTAATTGGAAAAGCAGGAAGAGACTTACACTTATACTAGTCTGAGATTTTACTGCTAAAAACACGGATAGAAAACTAACACCTAGAACAGAAAATTGTTTACAAGTAGGAGAGAAGTCAAGAGAAGAAATGCCAACAAATATAAAGAAAATGCTTAGGTCATGTAAGATAAACATTGGCATGGATATTAGTTAAAATGGGGAAGCTGCATCTGACTGAAAAAAGAATATAACAGCCCTGTTATAGATACAGAACTTACGATTCACATGATTGTCTCAAACCCCAATCCATTTTCTTAAACTATTGAAAAAGAAACCTCCAGAACACATGTAAAAATTCTTACCTCCTAAAAAGGCTAAACACCCCACAGTGCCAAAGTGATAAAACCTAAAGATATTATTTATAATGATATCCAAACAGCATTAATGAGAATAATCCCGATACTCAAAAGAAAACAATTGCGGTCCCCATACCTCCAAGGTGATCACTCCACGAAAAAGTCTCTCCTCTTGCTTTTTCGTGTAACCAAGCTGTGAAAACAAACACATAAGATTGAATCCTATAAATTATATATTAAAATACATCACAGATAAGATTGACACAAAACAAAAATGTATAATAAGATTAATTGCATTTCTCCATTAAAATTTTCAAATATAAATTTCTTTGGTGTAATGTAGCTATGCAAGCAAACAACAATGATCAAAAGGACAGGCTTGCTTCCAAAACTTCCAAAATCAGATGTTGACAAAGATGTAAACACCAAAAACACTAAATTTCTTGCAGAAATTTCTGATGCAACTTGCCAAGTTGAAGTAACTACAAACTATTATATGTCTAAAGCTAACTTTCCCAATCACTGTACATTAATTATGATCATTAACAACTTGCATTATATAACAGCATAGAAGAAGATATTTTTAGAATGCTTTAAAAAAACCTAGCATTAAAAATAAATCTTAGAACAAAATGTTACCTTCCCAGTCTTCTCATTCAAAACAAACCACCGCTTGCTCCATCCATCATGTTTTGAACTTTTCTTTGACAAAAAACCTGCAGATTACCAGTTATAAAAAACTATTACATGGTAAATTAAAAAGGCTGGACAGTGAATCTGCAAATGCATTCATCAGGAAATTGTTCCATATGCAAGATGTTTATCACACATGCAAGGTTCAAAAGAATTATTAGAGCTTTACTAACAAGATAACCCAGCTTCATTAATCATTAAAATCATAATCAGCATTAGATAATTTATTAAAGGTTTGTCCACATGGAGATAAAATCAGATGTATTTCATCTCCAAAATAAATACTGTACATCAGATTTTGTTCCATTGTGTCCACTAAGATGGCAGTGCCAAAGAAAATTCACACTTGAGAATGCGATCGTTGAAAATTGGGTTAGGATAAACTCTACTAAAAACCTAAGTAGAGAACAAACCTGATGTGCAATGATACAGCTTGGAACTAGAGAAACAAGAAAACTACTTTATTTGTATCTAATTCTAGCTTCATGATGCATCAAAAAAAGTGGAACGGTTCCAAATGTCCATGACATATAATATCTTGAAATGTTTAAACAGCAAGAAATATAGAATCTAGTTCCAATAACCATTGACAACACTAGAAAAAATTATATTTTTATGTGGTGCAGAGGCACAACCATAATAATAACTGCACATAATAAGAGACTATAAGTAACCCATCAAACCTGCCGTTATTTCTCCTTCAGTACCAGCAGTCTTTAAGCTAGAAGCATCTGACCCTTCTTTTTCAGCCTGATTGGATTTATCTTTCATTGATTTCAAACTTCCCCCCATTTGCTGCCCTCCTGTTTGAGGACTAGTTGCCTAAAAGTTTTTTAAAACAATGTAAACTTCCTTTTAAAATGAAGAACAGAACTAAGAGACAAATAGAACAAAGAAAAAGGTAACAGCAACACATTTGGGCTAATTGAATTCATGTGGAAGAAAAGGAAAAAAAATATTAATAAAGCTTGACAATGGCTCAATTTTTGGACACAAGGGGCAAATAGATTTATTCTCTCTCCAATCCCCATTTCCCCTCACTTCCCAAATGAGGTAAAAAAATTGACTTCCCTGCACCATTTTCCTTCCTTTATTTTGCTATTTTTCCAAATGTAGGCATGCCCTAGGTTGGAAGCACAATGCACATATAAATTACAGAAATAAAATACCGCACCCTATTTAGTACTGTTTGTTCAGCATCATGTCCTTTTTTAGAAGGTCGATTCTTAAGCTCCTCCTCTCGACGCTGCCTTTCCGCCCTAGTAGATCAAAATTGAGTCAATGCCAAATAGGGAAATACATATCAAGAAATTCTGTGGTGTAGAAAAGTTAACACAGTGCCCTAGAACCATGGAGATAGAGTTATAGAAAGATGTAGGTTAGAAGAAAATGTTGGAGTCAGAAAAGGCTGGGGCACACAAACACTAGATACATAATCTAAAAAGCTATATCCAACAATAATCCCATTCCAGCATTTTCCTCACTTTATACAAAAGCAAAAATGAACATGCATAACAGGGACACAAATACAGATAAAGATGTGCTTGTGCATGTGCATGTGCATGTGCATGTGTTCATGAATGTATTTTGTGTTTTCCACAGATTTTACGGGTAGAATATGATATTGCAACAATATAATAGCCACAAATCTTCAAAATACCTCCTTTGCACCAAACGGATGAAGTGTTGAGGAGGCACATACGCCCTTTCCATGTCCACTAGTGCAACAACCATCTTCTTAGATTCATTCTTAAACTCCTCAAGTGCAGTAGTTGCAATTTCTACAACCTGTCAAAAGATTGAAAACAATTAACATCAAAAAGTAAAAGGATAAATCATCCCTGACAAGCAAATGTTTGATATACAGAAAAAGTGAATACTGGTACTATACCTCTCTCTTAAAAGGAGGGTATCTTCCAAGTCCAGGTGTTGCATTTGCAGTAGCAGAAACTATTTCCACCAAGACACGGTGTACCTGTTTATAGTTAAGCATGAACCCCTTTACTAATGCATAGAATAGGAAGTATCTATAGGCTTTCAAATGTACCAACAGTCCGTACCTACTGTAGTTGCACTTAGAAAGAGAAAATAAAATGTCATATGAATTTCTGAAACTCTAGTTAAATCTGCTTTGATGAAAAGTCATATGTAACTCAAATTAAATCTGCTCCAATGTGAAGTTCAAAAATTTTTGTTGAAAAATTATCACCATGACAATGGAGAAGCATATGAGCATAAAAGATAGTTCTACTAGGAAAGATGAAAAAGCACATTTATTTATTGTCCAAATCATGCTTTCAAGACCAACAGCAAAAAAATATACAAGGACTGGTAAGTAAATAATAAAATTGGAACTTGAATTGACTCTTGCAACAGTAATCGAAAACATTTACGTCTGGTACTATGCGAATACTGAAAAGATAGATAAAATGTGTACCTCATCAACACAAATACGTGATGCATCTTTCGCAAGCTCAAGAACACCCTTTATTAAAGATCTCAAACCCTTTTCTGGGGATATGAGATACGGTTGATAACCGTCTGCTTCTAATACAATCTAATATGAGAAACAGAAGAAAATATTTTTCAGTAAAAAATCCTGTAATCAATAGCAACGCACTCCAAAGTATATAAATCATTGAAGGCCAGGGAATTACCCTCTTGACATTGTTCATATCAAAATGCCTGTCCAAAGGTAGCTGTTTAATCCTATTGGGGAAATTTCCTTCGAAACTGGCAACAATTTTCCAACCAGAACCCTGCAACAGAATTTCTCAGTTAGCAGCAGAAATATATGCTTATGAAATAAGCACGATTGACAAGTAAAGATTATCATAAACTTCAATATACAAGCTATTTGAAAAGGTAAAACACTAAACAAAATGAGCATACTGGATGCTGTTTTATACCATGTTAACCAAAAACAGAGCAAGAAACAGGAGCTATTCTGGAACAGTTCCCTTTACAGGAAACAACAGTAAAATGTAGTGGGAATAGTGAGATTCAAAAATGTAAATTGGAACCACTTTTCTCTGCCATTATTAACATGGGGACATGGCACAATGGGCTTCCCGCTTCCCAATCAAACTTTTCAATAAATTAAGCCGTTAGACAGGCTCAAGCAGGTAGGCAGTGAGAAGCTATGGAAACAAGATTTATTATATTCTGACAACAGAAATCACTGGTAACAGCCTTATATTTCCCTTTTGCATGCAAACCATGCTAACTACCAAATATTTACAATCTCCATATTTAAACCTGACACGCTTGATTTTCAATGTATTTTTTCTAATACAGCTCCAATTTGACAGGCAATAACATGCCAATACAAATTGCACTTAGGAAACTTGAGGGAACATGACCGCCGGCCGGACATCAAAAGTCAATTACTCACCTCACCAGTTGTAATATGCTGGAGAAATCTATCCTCAAATTCACGGCAAAGTTCCAATGCAACAGCTCTTGTGCCCTCAGGACTTTCAACCATCTGCTCCCCAAGTCTTATTAATTCATCCTTAACTATTTGAGACTTCCCTTGTAACCTGCATTGATGCAAGTTTTATATAACTGAATGACTTTAAATTGATCGCCAGAGACTGCAAGCTAACTAAGACAAAAGGCTTATAACCACTAAGGAAAATAAGATCACGTGTATGTGCATGCCAAGATTTTTAAAAATCAGGATCAAACTTCAGATTTTTAAGAGGGTCCATAGAATAAGATTGTAGGATCAGATAGAGAATCTCAAGATTCTATACACTTTCAAAACTACTAAAATTTTTAAATTATTAAAAAGATTACTAATGAATAAAATTTTATCAAGAATATTAAATCATTCTTGTTCTATCCATTAACACCACTAAAGTTATTCTTCATAATTTTAGTGTATCATCCTTCAATGAGCTTATGTTTTTATTTGCTTCAATATCTTGCCAATGGTATTTATATAGTTAACATAAATTTCATAAACCTTACTATCATTAAGTTCTTACAGAATAAAATATCCTGGCTATTTTAAGAAGCCATTATTATAAGTAAATAATTAAGCATAAAATTTGGAAAACTGAGATTCTGATTGTTAGACTAAAAACACTGATTTTGTACAATCCATACAATACTATAAATGATCCTATTACAAGTGCAATTCTACATAAGACCAAGATCTACTTATAAACTTTGCATCCTAGGATCAAACTATCTTAGGATCCAGTTAACAATTTTTCAACAACCGTGGTGCACTTTCATCAATGCACTGTCTTATTATAGTCTAATAGAAAACCTAAGAGAGATGGGATTCTTTCAAGAAGGGGAAAAATTCGAGTGGCATATATAAAGAATTACCCAGAGAGGAGGTTTGGAAGGCGAACTTTCATGCGCTTGCGGATTTGTTGTGCTAAAGCATCCACCAGAGCTACTCTGCCCAGCTTACCTTGAGGGGCACCTGTCAGTATTGATTTTAGAGACTCACTCTCTGCTCTCCATGCAGTTTCCAAAGAGCTTTCAGATCCAGACTGTGCAGAAGCTATTGAAACCGATTGACCAATCAAAGCAACCCATGGGATATCAGCAGCTTTTGTTGGCCCCTGATTTAATAGGAGAGCCTGGACAGCAGCAAGAGCTTTTTGATCTGAAGCAGCTTGATCTATTTTACTAATTACACCAACTGTTCTGGTACCTACCATCAACACGAGAATGACAATTAAATTACTTGCAATTGAAGCAGAAGAAAATCAAAATATGAGAGATATAAGGAAGGGGGAAAATGAAACATCATAAGCATCTGAAATAAGTTTGCAGATAAGATTCAACCAGCATTAACCAAACACAGCTAACAATGATTCAAAATCAGCCAAAACAAAACTTATGAAATAAATAAAAACATTTTTTTTGATAATAAATAAACACATGAATAGCATTTTACCTTCTCCATCATATTCCTTGGCTAACCTGAGGGCCCGAGAGTTAGAAATTTCATGTGCTTGGGCTGCGGGAATAATAACTAGCAAAATTGCATCATTGTGCTCAGCATATTCACTGACCTAAGCAAGGGCCACCACAAATATAGTTACCACACTGTTCAAGAACCATAATTAAAGGCATAAATGGGGCAATTAAACAAATAAACAACCAAATGCTACTCTCATTCAGCACAATAAGAATTACCATTTACCATTAATCACCCCACAAAATAAGCACTAGTCTAAATATGTCCTTAGGTTAAATAGAAGTATAGAAATGTTACACTTACCATAGACTCATCCATTATCCGCTGATCCAAGCCGGGCAAGTCAATTAATTTCAGGGGAGGAGCTGAGCATAAATCAAATAAAACAATTACAACAAGTAGTGAAAGAATCAATTACTACAAAAGAAAAGGCACATCATCATGAGATTTAAATGAATTAGCTAAGCACATCATCAAGAGACTAAAATCAGCTAAGATAGCATCTCCATTTCCCAATGTATGCCACCACCTAAGGTAAGTGAAACATTCTATTTTCCATCCAAAGATGCAAGTTTGGTAGAGCTGCACACATATAATACATATAATGTTCTAATGGAAGTTTATAGCATCCAAAAACATGCGAAATCATTCTACCAAACTTCAATATACATATGTCAAAACACGTCTGAAAGTTAGTCCTGTGAAGCATATACTCACGTGTCAGTTTCTGACCCTTAACTATCAGAATCTGTTGAAATTATTAACATCCAGCAAAAACCAATTTTTAAAGCCATGCATTCCAGGCTCATGTGGCTCCAGTCTTCGTGGGGGCTCTACAAATGGATGCCTAGATGTGTTTCTTAAGCCAGGCTCAAGGCATAAAAAGACAAGGCATGCCTTGTAAGCATTGTCCTTATTTCTATAAATCTGTTACTTATTTTAAAATCCTTACCATCAAGTAACTTGTACCATTATTCAAACAAGAAAAAAGGGCTAAGCATGCTTCCATCTTCAACATATCAAATCAAACAAAAAGAGAGAAGAAAAAAAAAAAGATGACTTCATTGGATAATTATTGAACGTAACAAGAGGAATAAACCAATGTCACATTGGATGGGAACACTAGAGCCAGTAGAGTTAAAGAGGCCAATGTCCAACCCCCATCTGCACAGCTAGGACTATGCCAATCAAAATGGCAAAGCACATCTTTTCATTTGAAGGCCAATAATCTAGTCAAATTAGAAAGGAAGATACTAACTTTCAACAACATTATGAAGCTCATGATGATGGAAATTATAAGATGGTTGATTTGAAGGTGACGATAATGATGAAGAACATTGTTGCATTGAGTTTGATGATAAGTTTTATAGATGATTATGTGATTGTTTCTATAAAATAAGGATTATACTTTTTATTTTGGTAACAAAACCTTGGTCATAACTAGTAGAGGCAATAGCCTACCTCATTACAGTTGTTCACAAAAGCTCATTCACATGAAAAATTCCACATGACACACTTCCACATCAAGTGACCAGTGACTCGATGATGCTAAGATTTGGTAAGGAATGAAAATTCCAAATTCCCTAAAATTTGGTAAGGGTTGAAAATTCATGATTCCCTTATGCTTTTTAATTACTTAAACCTGATCGTTTCCTAACATGCTAGCTCATAAAACCAATGTCTTAAAAACTGAACCGGTGGCCAAACCAGATAGGCCACCAGTTCATGGGTCGACCGGTATGTAAAAAATATTTATTTCCTTCAAATTTTTATAGTTTTTTAATGATAACCCAGTTTTTTTTACCAGTTCAACCGGTCAAAAATGTCGAACTAATCAAACTCCAATTTGACTGGTTCTCTAGTTTTCAGACCCTTTATGGACCGAGCTAGCCAAAGGTTCCCAATTCAACCAGTTTGGATCTTAAAATAGTGCATAAAACCTAGAGCAAAAGGAAATTAGCATGAATGTTAGAGTTTGAACTAATGCATTCGCTCTTCAGTATTCTTTCAAGAATTTTTCTGGTAGATTCCAATGGCTTAGATCTGAACTCTAAAAGGGCAGGTAAGGCTGCTGAATTGCAAATTAAAATTAGTAAAATCCAATAAATTAGTCACATGTTGCATGCATTTTCTTTACATGAGTCCAGATACAAAAACAATCATGGTATGGTTGATAATGATCAACCAATGAAAATGTCTTTTCAGTCATAAGTAGAATTTTAATGCTAAAGAAAATTAACTATTAATGGTAAAAAATGACACTCTGATGCATAAAATTTGCCTTTCAACAATAAAAAAAACTAAGCAATATCAATGGTGGTAAGCCAGAAAACATAATAAATTTAAAAAAAAAAAAAAAGCAATACAACAAGGAAATAAACCATAACTATAACTAGCAATAAAGCCACTTGACCAGATAAAAAACTGATCAATCTGCACTAGTCCAACTCAAGTATGAGTAAGGCATGAACTTCCACAAAGTTTCCCACTAATTTCAACTACCACCAGACACCACCATATCCTAGCATCTTTATGAAATAAACTCCCTTTGTCCCAAAAATATAGCCCATTTTTATATGTACAATATTTAAGAAAATTAATTTTCGGACAATAAAATCATGTAGATCTTCTCAAAATTAGTTACTATAAAAATTTTCTTTCACAGACCATTCATTTCTTTACATCCTTCTGATGCTTCCACGAACACTAATTCATAAAATTCTAACACAACAAGCAGCATAAAGCAGACATTATATCATCCAAATTACTAGCTCTTCCGCAAGAAAACTGCTAGTGCTAAATATAGCAAAATGGAACTAATTGCAGAAATACAGGGCAGTACCACAAACACAACTCAAGAACCAACCTGTACTTGTCCGCAATCTCAAATAAATTTCATCCCTACTCTTCCCTGAGGATCCCTTACTCAGCCTTTCCTGCAAAGAATGCCGTAAAGCACCTGCAGACATAGCAATTACATCATAAATAATAATAACAACAACAACAATAATAATAATAATAAATAATGAAATGGAGTATACTAACTTGCAGAAACTTGCTGAGATTTATTATCAATTTGCAAAATAATTGATTTGGTGCTCAAAGAACCGTCCCTATGCAAATCAATACTTATGGGAGCCCTAGTTGCTCCATTTTCACCAGTTGGCTACACAAATTAAAATAAATTAATAAACATATTTAAATAAAAATACAAAAAATATAAAACATATATGCATAAATAACAACAGTAGCAGTAAAGATTTAATAACTTACAAGAACAGGATGTCCAATTAAACTATTTAAAACTGCAGATTTACCAGCACCCTATCAAATTAAAAATCCACAAACAAAAAAATTAAGATAATAAAAATAAAAATAGATGTTTATATAATTATTTACTTGGATCTATCAGTTCAAAGAAAAACAGAACACTTAAAATCAGAAAATTAATTTTAAAAAAAAACTTACAACATTGCCTAAAGCAACGACGTTAAGAAAAGTTGAACTCCGTTGATGTCGAGAAGAATTAGAATTATCGTCAACGTCTTCATCGGCAAGTAACGCCGCCGCTTGTCTCATCGACTCCGATAACTGCGTAAGCTCCTCGATCGCCTCCATTTCTTTAAAATTCCAAATATATTTTTATCAAATCAAATTATAAAATGAAAAAAAAGATCTGATAAATAAGTAAAATAAAAATTAAAAGCCCTACAAAATTGTTAAGAGATCTAACGGGTGAATGAATGGTCGGTCGGTTGGTCTGTCTTTTGTATGTTCTCTCTCTTTCTTTTCCTCAGGAGTTTCTTTTTATTGAGTTTTTGAATTGTGCTTTTAAAAAAAAAATATTGGGTTGTTTTTGAATCTTGTTTTGAACTTTTTCTTTCGTTTAAAATTATTTACTCTTTAGCCTTTTTCTTATAAGAAAAGTAACTGTTGCTGTAAATTTTTGAACTCTTTTTGTTTTTGAGAGGAAAATTTTTGAACTCTTTTTTGTTGTTTAAAGTTTGAGTAAACTGTAATTATTGAGCTGTTAATGCTGGTTAGTTGTTTTACCACTTGACAGTTAAAAAATTGAGTCTTCACCTGTAGTGTGGAGTAAATGGAAATATCTTGACGTTAATCTAGTAACCACCATTAACAATAGGAAATATATCAGCTGTGGAAATTCATACGGTAAGTATATTTTTCATGTAATTTATTTTTATTTCGTTATAATTATCATTAGATTAGAACACATTAGATAATTGAATGGTAATAGATTACAAAGTAAAATTTACTTTGTTGACTTCATAATTTTTATCTTTTTAATTTATACTTGCTATTATTATTTTTTTCTGAGAAAGTGCTATTAATCTTTTTGAGAAAGTGCTATTAATTTTTTTAATAAAAAATGCTATAATTCCAAATTCAAAATAATTAACTTTTTTATTTTTAAACTATCTAATAATGTCATTTAGACTTACATTTTGGTTGTATGCATTTTAACTTTCAATTAAAGTAGGATATAATTATGGCGTTTATGGACTTATTAT
>CANYLF010045933.1:0-26187 GCA_948193215.1 Bocquillonia castaneifolia
TTCACAACGATCGTTGCAACCCTATTTTCAGCGGAAAAATTTATTTTCGAAGAGAATTTTCAATGGCTTTTGATTTATGATTAATTACTATCATTATACATATAAATGTGTATTAAATGGTGTTCGATTTGGGCTGTGACATTGAGAGAATGCATTGCTGCATTTCATGTGTCATTTTCTGTGCATAATCCAAAAACAGTCAACATATAGAGCCAAAACTGTTATTTTTGGCAACTAGGAAATAGATAGAATTTGTTATGCACGTTTCCTTGTTTTGTGGAGAATTTTATTCTTCCATTTTTTGCTACATTTTTCTAGTTGTCTCCAAGTGTATAGCTGTCTCATTCTAGATAGGGTCACTAAGGTATTTTCGCCAAATAGGGCAACAAATCTAGAAGCATCTGCTGAGTATTATAAATTCACACGTTTTGCATTTCAAAAATAAAAGGGAGAGTAAATAGAGAGCATTAAGCAGTTTCTAAGTGTGACGCATTTGAGCATGAATCATTTCATTATCATCTCTTAATTAAACCAATAGAGCTTGTAATCAGAGAATGGAGAGATCTTAAATTTTTATTCTTTCTTTTGATAGGTTAGCAAGTCCCTGTTAATGCTTGTATAGTTTGCAAAAGCTATTGAAAATCTGTATGAAGCTATAAGCTGTATTTAAAGGCTTTCTTTGATCCTACAAAAGAGAATAGTGAAGTTGTGAAATCCTAAGGTTGCTGATCTTAGGTAGTGGATGTAGTCTTACGACAAACCATTATAAATCTCCGAGTCTCATCTTTTCTCTTTACTATCATTGTTTAAATTTCAGTCTGTTCTCTTAGTTTCACTTTCTAATATTTAGTAGTATTTTAAATATTCTCAGAATTGTTAAAATCTTTTCAATCTATAAATATACTCTTAAAAATAAAAATTAGTTTTTTAAAAGTTTTTGTTAAACAATTAACTTCAAATAGTGCATTAGGTTTAAAACAAACAGACTCAAAATTTTAAATAGACTCAATTCACCCCCCCCCCCCTCTTGAGACTAGCCTTAGTACCAATAATTGGTATCAGAGCAGGCTCTTCAAAAAGTTTGTTATTTCTTTTTCTAAAGAGGATCTATGGCTAGTAGTAGTGGACCAGGTGGTAAGAATGTGTGTAGACTACAGGAATCTGAATAAAGCATCAATGAAGGATGATTTCCCATTACCCAACATCAACGTTTTGGTAGATAGTGCAGCTGCAAGTACCATGTACTCTTTTACAGATGAGTTCTCAGGTTACAATCAGGTTATTATGGCAATCATAGACAAAATCAAGATAGCTTTCATTGCAGAATGGAGTGTGTACTGCTACAAAGTCATGCCATTTGGCTTAAACTATCGGAGGATGGCCACAACCTTGTTTCATGATATGATGCACAAAGAGATCGAGGAATATGTTAATGACATTGAAATGCCTAAGAGGGAGGGGGGTGAATTGGTGCGGAATTAGAAATTAAAAATTGCTTTGAAGAATAGATAAAAATTTATAGTGGTTCGGTCCAACACTTGACCTACGTCACTTCTCCCAAATACACAATTTAGGGTTCCACTACCATAAATGGATTACAAGGAGATTTAACAGGCTATCTCCAACCTTTATAAGGAAGATTTCAAAGGCTATCTTCAACCATTACAAGAGAATTTCAAAGGCTCTCTCAAAACCTAGAGTTTACAAAGGCTTACCTGAAACCTAGTGCTTACAAGGTTAACACCAAACCTTCCCAAGTGTTTCCCAATCCCCACAAAGATTGACACTTGTACACAGTAGAAAGATCACTCAACCCAAACAACAAATGCTCTAGAGCTCTAACTACACAAACACAATAAATTCACAAAAGAATTTATTTACAAAGAAATTTAAGAAAATTTATTGCAAGAGTTTGGCTATCTAAGAATGTGTGTTCCTTTTTTTTAAACACAATTAAGAGGGGTATTTACAGCCTTAAACCCCAATTCTAGCTATTGAAAATAGTTTAAAAAAGGTTTCCAATGGATAGTTGACTTTTTAAAAAAATTTTGGATGACCTTTGGATTATGGGCGTGAAATCCCCATCGTGGTGGCGAAATTTAAAAGTTGTTGAACAGTAACTTTGCCTTGGGAACCAGCGATGCTCGCGGGGGCGAATATATTTTCACGGGTGCGACCAAATTGTGTAGATATGGCTGTGCTTTCTCCTTCTTTGGTCACTTTTTCGTGGGGGTGAATACATTTTTACGGGCGCGACCAACATGCTTAGATAAAGTTGTGCTTTCTGTTTCTTTGGTCAATTTTTCACGGGTCCGAAATCATAATTTGCCGTCACAATCCTTCTTAGTCACGAAGGCGATTTTCATTTCGTGTGCACATGTAGAAGTAGAGATTTCAACATTATTTAGAGAACTTTGTCATAGGAGTGATTTCATAATCGCGGGGGTGATTGTCCTTCCAAAAGAGTTTGAGAGTTTAGAGCTTTCTGAAGCACTTCGTCACGGCCGTGATTTTCTCCATTGCAAGGGCAGAATATGTTCGCGGAGGTGATTCTAAGGTTGCGGCGGTGATTTACAAGTCCAGAACATTTTCATTGTGTCAACATGATTTTAATCAAAACTACACACTTGGAAACTTTGTTAAATATAAATTTAAGGTTGTTTAGCTCAAAATAAGATGGATTGCAGGTACTTAGGCCAATAATCTCCCCCTTTTTGAGTTTGACAACCAAATAAAAAATTATAAGGAATGAAGTTTTTAGTAAGTATGTGATTGAAGGAAATTGCTTCCCCTTAATATGTGCACCGTACCAAAACAATGTAGCTAGAATCTAAAGCTAAGGAAAGTGTACATGGGTTTAACCAATTTTTACTTAATGTCCAATTTTAAGTCCAAAGGTTAATTTCAATCTAATTCATTCGTTATCCTTCTCTTGCTTAAGGTAATGTGGAATCCAGGAACCAGAAATTTCTCCCCCTTTGTCAACTCAAAAACACAACATTTGAGTATAATTTGATAATTCAATAAAGCAAGGGGAACAATTTGATATCCTATGCATTAGGAAAGGATTGAAACCTTAATAAAGATAAACAAAATGCATAAGATGGAAACAAAAAGATGAAAAAAAAATATAAGCTCAAAATATATCATTTCATTAATTAATCATTGATACATATGAAGCAAAAATGAAATGATTAATGCATGAAAACATTAAAAACACTATGCATGCCAATCAAAGGGAGTGCTCTCATCATGTTGGCAAGGAGGAAGGCCCAATTTCTCCTTAATTTGTTGGATGTCCTCATGAATGCATTAGAGGTCATGATCCCTTGATTGGTCCTTGATGCTAAAATTTCTAAGGTTGGTTTCTTGGTTCTCCATCCTTAGTAAAATATGTTGAAGGGCAGTGACCATGTCCTTAGCCAATTCTTTGGCTTTAGCTACCTCATCATCTTCCTCTTCTTCCTCTTCAACTTCCTTCCCCTTCTTATCCTTTTTGGCCCTTTTGGCCTTTGGTTCAACTTCTTCTCCTTCCTTTTCTTTCTCCTCTCCCTCAAGACCCCTCTTTCCTTCCAATTTACCCAATGTAGCCCCAAGGTATTCGAATGTATTATCAGGCCTTCTTGAGATAATCAGAGCTTTTTGGGTAAAGAAGGCAATGTCCATAATCCCTTTGGTGAAAGAAACAGGCTTGGTTAAGGGATATGCTTGTGGTCTTATGAGGTCAAAGGCTAAGATATAGGCTATTTCAGACACAAAGGACCCAATGAGAAGGGCAGATCCTTTGGATCTTTTGAGGTGAAGAAGGTGATCAATAAAGAAATAAGAAGTTTGAATTGGAGTGTTTGGTGTGATTGCACAATCCATAAATAAAAAATCTTTATTTGTAATTTTATCATTGCCTTCTTTCTTGGTATGAATAGAATTACAAAACATCTTGTGCAATACAAAGTGGCCAAGGTTTTTGAGGGTTTTGGAAGTAGTATTACCTGGGAAAAAGAGAGGAGCAACATAAATCTCCTTCCAAAAATCTGTGATCCCCATGTTGGAATCATTGAAGTTGATGATCCCTTCCTTAGAAAACCCAAAACATGCATCAAAAGCAGTCTTTGGCATGGTTTGTTGCTTCTCAAACATCTTGAATCGATAAACATAGGTTCCCAACCCCATTTCTAGTTTCTTTGAGACTATAAGGGTTGCAAGAAATTCTGTGGTTAGATTCTTGTAACCAGGGTACTTAGGCTTGACAAAGGTAGTCCAGCTAAGGTTTTTAAGGTACCCATCAATCTCCTCCTTGATTCCTATAAGGTTTAAAGCATGATTAGAAACAGAATGGGTTTCTAAGAGGGCTTTATCCTAAATTTTGTTGAACTCAACCTTTTCCTCATCATTTAAGAAATCTAAAGGAGAAGAAGGTGCTTCTAGTGGTTGAGGTTCGTCTGATGGTGGAGGCATGTGTTTTGGAGGCTGTTTGGTGGTTTTAGTTGGAGTTTGGAGTGGTTTTTGAGGAGAGGCAGTCTTGGAACGAGTCTGCCTTTGTTCTTGCTCTTGGGGTTCTCTAATAGTAATGCCAGCAGTTCTTCTTTCTTTTGGTACATCAACCATCCCAATCTTCTTTTTAGGGTGTTTTTCCAATCCAGCCAAGAGATCTATGCCTTTTCCCTTTTCTTGCCTAGTTGATTTCTTCCCCATTTGATTGTTTATGAATGAAAAAGTGTTTATGTGTTTGAAAAATTGAGTTTTAAGCTTCTAAAGACTAAGGAGTAAAAGAGAAATATATCCTAAAAGCTTAAAAATCAAAGAAAATGAAGTAAACTTATGTCCATTGCATAATTTGGTATATATAGGCATGTTGGAGACTCAAAATGGCAGAAAATCTCCAAAAAATCTAAAACTAGCCATTTTTCCAATCGCTGTAAATGACTATATTTTTTGAATTTTGAAATCCCGTCATGGCCGCGATTTCATATCGCGTCCGTCAAATTTGAAAAATTTTACAACGGTCAAATTTTACAAATATCGCGCTCGCGAAGCATACAATTCGCTTTCGCGAGTGAGATCTTTAGTTCAATGTTTGAAAATACTGAGAATCACGTTTAAAATCACGTCCGTGACTGGTGAATTCCCATTCGCGATGAGGTTTTAAATTAAAATATGAAATTTAGACATTGTAATAGTGCAAGCGATGGTAGAATCGCGTGGGTGATTTAAATGTCAAAGATTTTATGTAAAAGTCATGGCTTTTGATCGCGCCCATGATTAGGGAATCACGTCCATGAATTTTGAAATATTATTAGTTGAAAAACCTTTATTTTAATCGCGTCCGCGATAGTATTTCATGGGCGTGAATTATAGGTACAAAACGAAATTTTCAAAATCAACTTAGAAATTCAATTTTTCTTTTGCCATTGAGCTCCAAACTTTATATATGACTTTAAATGATTCTTTAAGATTTTAAAAGCAAACTAAGGCATTCATTTTTAGTCTTATATGCATTATAGACAAAAATTCACAAACATTAAAAAAAAATGAAGTCAAAGAATGCTTCCATCAAGCATTCCTAATTGTCTCTTAATGAAGTTCATACGTTCTTCGTTTAGAGGTTTTCTAAAAATATTGGCTAATTGGTTAGTTCTATCGATAAATTCTAACACAACATCACCTTTTTACACATGAACTCTTAAAAAATGATGTATAATATCTATGTGCTTACTCTTAGAGTGTTGAATGGGGTTCTTTGAAAGATTTATTGCACTAGTATTATCACATTTGATGAGAATGTGATCAATAGCTAATCCATAGTCTTTCAATTGTTGTTTCATCCACAAAACTTGTGATCTACAACAACCCGCCGCTACGTATTCAACTTCAGCGGTTAACAAAGCAACACTTACTTGTTTCTTAGAGCACCGAGAAACTAAGCAATTATCAAGTAGTTGACAAGTACCAGAGGTACTCTTTCTATCCATCAAACTACCTGCATAATCTAAATCCGAGTATGCAATAAGATCAAAAGTAACACTCTTAGGATACCATAGTCCTAGATGTATTGTGCCATGTAAATATTTCAAAATCCTTTTGACAGCATGCAAACATGATTCTTTAGGACATGCTTGAAAACGAGCACATAAACATATAGCAAACATAATATCAGGTCTAGATGAAGTTAAATAGAGAAGTGAGCCGATCATACCTCTATATCTCTTTTCATCTACATTCTTACCCTTTTCATCCTTGTCCAATTTTGTTGTTATGCTCATGGGGGTCTTGCTTGTCTTGCATCCTTCCATGCCAAATCTTTTGATCAATTCTTTAGTATATTTGGCTTGATTGAAGAAGATCCCCTCTTTGTCTTGTTTGATTTGAAGTCCTAGGAAAAACTTGAGCTCTCCCATCATGCTCATTTCAAATTTCCTAGCCATACACTTAGCAAACTCTTAGAAAAGTTTCTCATTAGTAGCACCAAATATAATATCATTAACGTAAATTTGGACAATGAGAATATCATTTTTATGTCTTTTTATGAAGAGAGTAGTGTCAACCTTCCCTTTTTCAAAACTATTTTTGCAAAGAAATGAACTAAAACTTTCATACCAAGCTCTAGGAGCTTGTTTTAAACCATACAAGGCTTTAGTTAGTTTGAAAACATGATTTAGAAAATCAAAACGTTCAAAACCGGGAGATTGTTCAACATACACTTCCTCTTCAATGAAATCATTTAAAAAAGCACTTTTAACATCCATTTGGAAAAGTTTGAAATCCATGAATGATGCAAATGCTAAAATAATTCTAATGGTTTCCAATCTTGCCACGGGTGCAAATGTGTCATCATAGTCAATGCCTTTCTCTTGATTATACCCCTTTGGCAACCAATCAGGCTTTATTTCTAGTGACTTAACCTTGCTCATCCAATTTGTTTCTAAATACCCATTTAGTACCAATGATTGGATGATCCTTAGGTCCAGGTACTAAGTCCCAAACCTTATTTCTTTCAAATTGTTTGAGTTCCTCTTGCATAGCAAGTACCCATCTCTCTTCTTGGAGTGCCTCATCAACATTTTTAGGATCAATTTGAGAAAGAAATGCAAGATTAGAATCTAAGAGTTTAAGTTGGTTTCGAGTACTTACACCCTTAGAGGTCTCACCAATAATGTTGTCCATGGGATTATTTTTAGAGAATTTCCAATCTCTTGGAAGGTCTCTATGCACTTGTTGGTGATCCACATGTGCTTGATCATATCTTATTTCTTCTAATGCATGTTGTTCTTGTGGTTGATCAATCTTGTTAAGCTCTTTTTTATTTTAAACTTCATTTCCTCCAATATTGAGCTTGTCAAGATCACCTATAATTTCATCACAAGAAACACTACCTTTCACAAGATCAAGTTTACTAGATTCATCAAAGGTAACATACATAGACTCTTCAACAACTAGAGTTCTTTTATTAAAGGCTCTATAAGCTTTGCTTGAGTTAGAATAGCCTAAAAAGACTCCTTCATCCGTTTTGGATGCAAATTTCCCAAGATAATCCTTGGTGTTTAGAATGTAACACTTGCAACCAAATACTCAAAAATATGAAATGCTAGGTGTTTTACCGTGCCGTAATTCTTAAGGTGTTTTGTTTAAAATAGGTCTTTTAGAAACACGATTCAAAATGTAACATGATGTATTAACAGCCTCCGCCTAAAAATAAGTTGGCAAACTATATTCATTAAGCATTGTTCTAGCAATCTCAATCAATGTATGATTTTTCCTTTCAACAACACTATTTTGTTGAGGAGTTCTTAGACATGAAAAATTATGAGAAATACCTCTTTTTGAACAAAAACTTTCAAAAGCTTCATTTTCAAACTCTTTTCCATGATCACTCCTTAAGGAAGTTATGAAATAACCTTTTTCATTTTGAACATGTTTTGCAAAACATTTAAATGTTTCAAAAGCATCTTTCTTATGAGTAAGAAATGCAATCCAAAAAAATCTAGAGTCGTCATCAACAATGACATATGTGTAGTGTTTTCCACTCAAGCTAGCTACTTGAGAAGGTCCAACCAAATCCATATGAAGTAATTCAAGTGGTCTAGAAGTTCTTACTTGATTCTTTGGCTTGAAGGAAGATTTGACTTGCTTTCCTTTTTGACAAGTTCCACAAATCTCGTTCTTGGAGAATTTGATTTTTGGCAAGTCTCTTAGAAGTCCATGCTTGCATGCCCAAGCCTTTTATGCCAAACCCAAGCATCATTACTAATAGACACAAGACACTTCACATTTTGGTTAGTAGGGTTGTATAGGTCAATCGTATAGACATTGTTAGTTCTTTTACCTTTGAATACTACTTCATCATCTAAGGATTTTGTAACTAAGCAAGTATTCAAATCAAAAGTAAGTTTGAAGCCTTTGTCACACAATTGACTTATACTAAGAAGGTTATGCTTTAAACCATCAACAAGAAGCACATTTTCAATACAAGTAGAGGAATCTTTACCAATTGTGCCAATGCCAATTTCCTTACCTTTGGCATTCTCACCAAATATTGCCGATCCTCCATTTTTCATCTCTAATTTAAAGAATAAACTTTTCTCACCGGTCATGTGCTTGGAGCATCCACTATCAAGATACCATTCGTTTGCTCCCATTGTGGTTTTTAAGCATACCTACAAAAGAAAATTAATTCTTTATTTTAGGTACCCAAACAAGTTTGGGTCCTTGAGGGTTAGCATAATCAAAAGTACCTAAGCTAAGGTGCTCCCTCCTAACATGGAAAAACACATTAATGTGTCCATGTTTCATGCAATAATGACATTGAACATTAGGAGAGGAGGTCCTTTTGTTCAAGGCCTTTTGCTTTGTGCAATGTCTCTTAGGAGTTTGGCCTTTAGAGATTGGCTTGCCCTTAGGTTTGCGTTGAGGCTTATCATTAGACTTGACTTGTGGCTTTCCATTGGGTTTGCCTTGTGAGGAGTTAGTCCTCTTGGCTAATGAGCCATTTTATTGTTTGTCTCCTTGCTTAGACTTAGGCTTCCGACCCTTAGTCTTAGCAACATCAACACTTGAAGTTTGTGGTGGTGATGATGATTTAATAAATGTGGTACTAGAAGTTCCATATGATGTTGAGCATTAATTGAATCCTAGCCCATGTCTCATAAGGGGAGGTCTTTGAGACACCAATAAGGTATCTAGATTTTCCTTGCCCTTATGAAATTTGACAATGGGTTCTCTTAATTCTTCTACCTTACATTTCAATGTGTCATTCTCTTTTGCAAGAGACTCCATTGAAGTAAGTTTGAATTGAGATCCAAGTAGTTGACCTTTAAGCTCTCTTAAGGAAAGTTTAAGTACCTCTACTTGTGCTCTAAGATCATTAACTTCCCTATTACTTGCCTCACAAAGTTTTTTACCTTCAACATTTTCACGTTGGAGGTGAGTACATTGAGTGTTAAGATCTTTGATGAGTTCAATAGGATCATCATCATCAGAATCATCATCACTACTACAATCAGAAGTATAAGAAGGAAAAATAGAAAAATAAGAAGCACTTATTTCAATTGAAGAGTCCTCTATGGCCATGAATGCTAGGTTGGCAACTTCATCGTTACTCTCCTCTTCACTTCCACTTTCATTTTGTGATGAGGAAGGGACTTGATCATCTTCATACCATTCAGCACTAAAGCTCTTCTTGTGCCTTCCTTGGAGTGTAGGACAATCCAGTTTGATGTGCCCCTTGCCACATTCAAAGCACTTTATTGAGGAGCTACTCTTCTTGAAGCTTTCATTCTTTTTCTTCCTATCCTTGCTTTTACTAGATGACCCTTTTCTTTCTTGAATCATCCTTATTACTCTCTTAGAGGGCAATAAGATTTATTCTTCACTGGGGCCATTCTTCCCTTCTTCATTATTGCCTTCATCATCTTGAGAGGTTTTGAAGGTGATTTTTTTCTGCTTTTGTTCTTTCCTCTCGCTTGCTTCTAGCTTCTCATCTTCGTCATAGTTCATCTCATAGATTAAGAGATTTCCTATGAGCTCGTCGGTTTTCATGGTGGAGAGATCCTTTGAATCTTCAAGTGAAGCAATTTTAGCTTCAAACTTCTTCTTAGGCAAGGACCTAAGAATCTTTTTGTTGACTTTACCTGGGCTATTAGTTTTGACAAGTTTTCTTAGACCTTCCACCAAAGCTAGAAGACAGTTGGTGAGTGAGGTGACATTTTCATCGGCTAACCTCTTAAAGGTTTCATATTGATAAATAAGAAGCTCAATCCTTTTGTTTTTACATCGGTTGTGCCTTCATGGTAGTTTGCCAATGTCTTTCATATGGCATGGGCTATACAATGAAGTACTCAAGCACATTCTTCTCTAAATAGAGAACCAAGTAAAATAGACATAGCTTTGTGGTTCTTACCATTGTTTTTTCGATGTGCATCCACCCAATCCTTTTTTTCAAGCATTATAGTTACCTCGCCTACGGTTGTGGTTGGTGGTGTCCATTCATTTAGAATTTGATCCCAAACATTGATTTGGTCACTATCCAAATAGCATTGCATACGCACTTTCCAATATGGATAGTCATTTCCATCAAAGTAAGGTTTCAAGCTTCCAAAGCCATCACCCGACATCTCTAATGATCTTCAAGCTCCCAATTAAGGAACAAATGAGCTATTAGGCTCTAATACCAATTGAAATGCCTAAGAGGGGGGGGGGGGGGGGGGGTGAATTAGTGCAAAATTAGAAATTAAAAATTACTTTGAAGAATAGATAGAAATTTATAGTGGTTCAGTACAACTCTTGACCTACGTTCACTTCTCCCAAATACACAATTTGGGGTTCCACTACCACAAATGGATTACAAGGAGATTTAACAGGCTATCTCCAACCTTTACAATGAAGATTTCAAAGGCTATCTTCAACCATTACAAAGAGAATTTCAAAGGCTCTCTCAAAACCTAGAGTTTACAAAGGGTTACCCCAAACCTAGTGTTTACAAGGTTAACACCAAACCTACCCAAGTGTTTCCCTATCCTCACAAAGACTAACACTTGTACAAGGTAGAAAGATCACTCAACCCAAGTAACAAATGCTCTAGAGCTCTAACTACCCACACACAATAAAATCATAAAAGAATTTATTTACAAAGAAATTTAAGAAAATTGATTACAAGAGTTTGGCTATCTAAGAATATGTGTTCCTTTTTTTTAAAACACAATTAAAAGGGGTATTTATAGCCTTAAACCCCAATTCTAGCTTTTGGAAATAGTTTAAAAAAGGTTTCCAATAAATAGTTGAATTTTTTAAAAATTTTGGATGATCGTTGGATCACGGGCGCGAAATCCCCATCGTGGAGGTGAAATTTGAAAAGTTGTTCAATGGTAACTTTGCCTCGGGATCCAGCGATGCTCGTGGGGGCGAATACATTTTCGCGGGCGTGACCAACTTGCGTAGATAAGGCTGTGCTATCTGTTTCTTTGGTCACTTTTTCACAGGGGCAAATACATTTTTGTGAGTGCGACCAACATGCTTAGATAAGGCTGTGCTTTCTATTTCTTTGGTTACTTTTTCACTGGGGCGAAATCATAATTCTTGGTCGCGATCCTTCTTAGTCATGAAGGCAATTTTCATTTTGCTTGCACATGTAGAAGTAGAGATTTCAGCATTATCTAGAGGACTTTATCGCGGGCGTGATTTCATAATCGCGGGGGCGATTGTCCTTCCAAAAGAAATCAAGAGTTTAGAGCTTTCTGAAGCACTTTGTCACGGCTGTGAATTACTCCATCGAGGGGGCAAAATACGTTTGCGGAGGTGATTCTAAGGTCACTACCGTGATTTACAAGTCTAAAACATTTTCATTGTGTCAACTTGATTTTAATCAAACCCACACACTTGGAAACTTTGTTAAATATAAATTTAAGGTTGTTAAGCTCAAAATAAGATGGATTGCAGGTACTTAGGCCAACGGACATGATGGTCAAATCATCAACCAGGGATGGACACTTTGAAGCTCTGGATCAATTCCTAGCTCGACTTGACAAATACAGCCTTAGACTCAATCCTAAGAAATGTATCTTTGAAGTTACCTATGGAAAGCTCCTTGGACACAGTGTGAGTCAAAGGGGACACATGCCAGCACCCAAGATTGAGAAGGAAGTTAGAGGTTTGCTAGGGAAAATCTAGTACATCAACAGGTTCATCTCTAGATTAACTACTATCTGTGAGCCCATTTTCAAGCTGCTCAGAAAAGTTCAGAAGATAGAATGGGATGAACAATGTCAAGAGGCATTTGACAAGATCAAACAGTATTTAATAAACCCAATGTTCTACAACTACCCAGGACAGGGAAGCCATTAATATTGTACTTAGCCTTGAAAGATGGTGCCATAGGTGCAATGATCAGACAAGAAGATGAGAATGGGGTTGAGCATGCAATCTATTACCTTAGTAGGAAGTTGTTATCCTACAAAGTAAAGTATAAAATTGTTCAGAAAACCTGCTTGACGGTGATATGAACCACAAGAAAGTTGAGGTATTACTACCAATCCTATCAGGTCAAGCAGTAGCTAAAGTAGATCCACTACACTACTTGTATGAAGCACCTGTACTAGTAGGAAAGCTTGCTAAATAGTTGGTATTGTTAACAGAATTTGACATACAATACTTGACCAAAAAGACCATCAAGGGAAGAACCGTGGTAGAATTCCTTGCTCTAAATCCAATAGAGGGGCAGGAAACATGGGAATATGATTTCCCTGATAAGTCTTTAAACCTAGTAGAGGCAAATGGATGGAAGTTGTACTTTGATGGAGCAGTGAATCAGAAAGGAACTGGAGTTTGGGCAATTCTGATCACATCGGAGGAAGAAAACATACCTTTGGCCAAAAAGCTGGACTTCAAGGTTACCAATAACATGGCTGAATACGAGGCATGTATATTCAGTTTAGAAGCAACAATTGCAGTCGCGGCATAGAACCTCACTATCTACGGGGATTCAATGCTCATCATCAATCAAGCTTTTAAAAACTGGGAAGTCAAAGATGAGAAGTTAAAGCCTTATGCAAAGTACATTCAAATACTCACTCTGAGTATTTCTAATTATACCTTCGTACACTTGCCAAGGGAAGAAAATCAGATGGCCGATGCACTTGCAACTTTGGCATCAATGTAGGACAACCCTAGGAATGTTGCTATAACGCCGCTAATGATGTGCAGATCAAGGATTCTTGGTTATCAAGGAGAGTGGGTGATGACAATATATGGACCAAAGGAGAAACCTTGGTTCTATGAGATTCTTAGATTCCTAGAGAAGGGAGAATACCTAGAAGGAGCTTTAGGAAAGAAAAGGCATGCTTTGAGAGTGACCACGAGGACTACACTTACCACGAGGGGATATTGTACAGTCGAGCTCCGAAAGGATACTACTTTGATTCCTTGATTAGTATGAAGCAGAAGAAGTCATGAAAAGAAATCCATGCTGGGGTTTGTGGACCTCATATGAACAGGCATACTTTGGCTAAGAAGATAATCCGGCAAGGGTATTATTGGAACTCTATGGACAAAGATTGTATAAAGCTGGTCAAAAAGTGTCATGAGTGCCAATTGCATAGGAATCAAATTCATCTGCCGTCCACTGAATTACACAATCTGACATCTCCTTAGCCTTTCTCAGCTTGGGGAATCGACATTATTGGGGAAACAAGACCAACAGCCTCCAACAGACATAAATACATCGTTTTGGCTATTCAGTATTTCTCCCGGTATATGGAAGCAATCTCACTACCAACAATTACTGCAAAGAGTATGGTTGAATTCATCAACAAGAAGCTCATCAACAGGTTCGGGCAACCATATCATATCGTCTCAGATAATAGGGTTTAATTTCAGGGGGAAACAACAGATTTGCTAGAAGAAAAAGGGATTGAACATCATAGATCATCGCCTTAGAGAGCAGCTAACAAAACCATCAAGAAGATTCTGGCTAAGATGGTGAAGAGATATAAAGACTAGGCAGATAAATTACCCTTTGCTATTATGGGTTACAACACGACCATGAGAACCGCCACAGGGTAAACTCCCTATTCCCTTGTGTTTGGAGGTGAAGCAGTGTTGACAATTGAGACATAGATCCATTCATTAAGGGTGGTATCGGAAGCAGAAATTCCTGAAGCATAAATACCAATAGCTGTTGTCTTTAGAAGAAAGATGAAAGAAAGTCCTACATCACACTCAGGTTTATCAACAGAGGATAGCTAGAGCCTTCAACAAAGGAGTCAAGGTCAGGCCAATTAAAGAAGGAGATTGGGAGTTAAAGCAAGCCAGGCCAATTCCTTTTGATCGTAGGGGAAATTTCAAGCCAAATTAGGAAAGTCTATATCTGGTCAAGAAGATTTTGCCTAAAGGAGCTGTAAAGATATCTGATTTGGAAGGGAATGAATTTTGAGAACCTGTGAACCTGGATCGTCTTAAGAAATACTATCTTTAAGAAAAATGTATAAAAATAATATAACTCGATGAGTTGAAAACCCATTTGGGTGACTCATACAAAAATAAGGGAGCCCGTTAGGATGAAAACCTTCCAAAGAGGCATTCTAAGCAAAAATTAGGGCAAAAGCCTACTAGGGTGAAAACCTCCAAAATGGTTGCAATCTAGGCAAAAATTAAGGCTAATGAGAGAAAAAAGTGAGATAGCAGTAATATCATTTGTAATTATTAAAGTACGCTTCTGTGCTAATATTAATGAAATAAAATTTTGCAATAGAAAATTATCAAACCTACTTATGATATCTGATTCTATGTTTGCATAACTAAAAAGTTAAAACATTGCATAAATAAGGAAAATGGTTATGAGACTAATTTTTTTCTATTTCTTTTTCATCCTTTTGTCTTTCATCATGTCTTCAAAATTTGCATCTAATTTTGCTCTTGAATCATCTCTTACCCTTTTTGTCACATTCTTGTTACTTGCAGCCATTAGCATATCACCTCGTTCTCTCAACTCCTCTTCAGAAAGATCAGCCTACATATCAAGCCAAGGCTGGTAATCTTCATCTATTTCATCCTGAAACAAAGTCCAAGCTCTATAAGAAGTATTTGCACTCACCGAAGCTACCCAAGCCTTGTACTGATCATCTATGGTAATGCTTTGGGTGAAGATCAAGTTTCTCTGAATGGTCCGACTAGCCCAACGATCTTGGATGTCTTTTAGAAAGTAAGCGGTAACAGAATAAGGGGCAAAGATGGGAATAGCACCAAGAATCCTCTACACCATCCCATATTGTCTGCATACTCTAACTAGACAGTAGAAAGTCACTATTCCAAAACCAGTAACTGGAACACAGTGGTCTACAAAGCTAGTGGTTACTATAGAAAGATTCCACCATGGGCAGCTCCAACAGATTTGATGCCCACTCCTAGAAGAAAAGAAGCCAGTCCAACCACCAATTTCTCATAGAGCAGCACGGTGAACTCCAGATAAAGCATGTCTCCTAGATTGCCATTGACGCGGTTTGTAAGTTCTGGGAATCGCTGGGGGCATCATTATAACCAATTTCTCCATAAGCCAGATCTAAAGAAGATTCACAAAGTCAGAAAAAGCCTTGATAAAAAAAACTGGGAAATAGAGGACATCCAGACAGACATACCTGAAGCAGGAAAGAGCTACCTCTCAGCCTTCGAGTATTCTTGGCAGAATCTAAGCCAACTATAGTCTCAGCCAAGATGGTTGAAAAAGGGTTATGTCCTCTGTTCACCTATTCCAAGATGTGGACAATCTGAAAACTGCCTCTACCTTTTGTAGATATCAACAAGAAGTAAGAATAAAGGCAAAAGCTGGTAATCATCTTCCAAGACTTGCATCCTTTGGGTTTTGAATCTCCTAATTCAAGCAGTCTTTCAGTCAGAATATATTGACCATCTACATAGGATTGCATCTGGTCAGAAGTCAACTTAAAGATGCAAGACATAAATTCTAGGGTTGGAGCATACAAGCTAGGTAGTGCTAAAGGAGCAATAGAATCATGGACTTTGCTTAGAATGCCTTCAAATTCTTCAAATAGGGGGCAAACTTCAATTCCATTGAAGCGAAAAACATGATCCTTAACACTCTAACAATTATCTACTGTATAACGAAGTTTCTGATCATAAAAAAAGTTCAGGAAATATTTGAATTCTGCCAGGTGGAAAGTGTTCAAAGATTCCTAGAACAGTGTTCCTAAGCTGTTTAGATGTCTCTTCAGGGTTTTTTTGAGAATTTTGAAACATTCTGATGAGTTAGGAGAGTTTTCAAGGCTTTGATTCTTTATTTCTATGGAGCCATAGAGTTCTTATTTATAATCCATGAAGTTTGGGGAGTCTAAGGCTAAATAGGAGTAAAAACGGGACAAGATTTTAAAACCGAAATGACAGCTAGAAGGAGTGGCATTGGTGACCTCAACGCCACTCCTAAGAGTGGTGTTGCCACCAATGCCACTTCTAACAGTTTGGCATTGGAGGTAACTTCACTCCAAAGAGTGGCGTTAGGCCACAGGCACTCTCCAGAGGATGATTTACAGATTCTTGTAAAATTTTGCAATCCTAGGAGGACTCCATACACTACATTTCATGCATTTATTATACGAAAAGCATAAATAAACCATGCATACATACCGTATGTATATATATGCAGGTTCAAGCACAAGTCCTAAAGATACACAAAGTTCAGAAAGATAATAAATAGAAGATACAAGAGTGGACTATCCAGCATAGTCTTCATCATCATCGGTCCTCCTCCTCAGATTCATCATCATCCTCTTCCTCAACATCATCATCAACACCCTCAATATCATCCTGAGGTGCCTCTGACTGTCTAACATCATCCTAGGGAGACTCCTTATCATCCTCTACACCCTCCTGGTCCTTTGTGTCCTCTTGTGCAGCCTCATAATCTGCAAGGCGGCTCTATAGTTCAACATTTATCCTATAGGCTAAAGCATATGCCTCTCTCTAGGCATCACAACACTCAACAGTGTATGCCTTGTTGGCTTGATATAGAGAAGCAAGACGAGCCACCTCATGCACAGGAACCTGAAAATGAATGGGTCAATTCCAGAAACTAGGCAATCAAATCAAAAGATGAGAAAAAGGAAGACATACATGAGTGCATCCACTGGTGAAAGCAATAGAAGAGCCAGCTGGCTGTAAGGTATGCTTAACAATGCCGAAGCAAGATCTATGCATGATTAAAGAGCTGGGAAACTCAGTAATATGGCCAGGAATGAATCAAGCATTATCATCTAGAGCATGTCCTCGCACTAGACAAGCTGCATGTGGCCTGGGGGCATTTGGTCCACGAAATGGTTGCCTAAGATCTCTAGTGCTAGAACTGGGAATATCACTAGTTTGAGCAAATGCTCGAGGATGAGGTCTGAGAGGAACCTCAGTTGCTTGATCCTCAATGTCATCAGCATCATCATCAGAATCATTATGGTCAGGAAAAGTGATAATGCCCATCTAAATCTGTATGGCAATAATCAAAGTCAAGGATCAGGAAATCTATTGAAAGGAAAAGCTGAGTAACCTTACCTTAGAAAGCATCCTGCCAGACATACGAAGCGTAGGAAGGCACCATTGTCGAAGGAACTTCTGATAATCCTTACCCTAAGTAATGAAAGATGAACACTCAAAGCCATCAAGAGCACTATCCAAAAAGTCTCCAATCAACTCATGAACCCAAAACATGTCTAAAGGGGGATCAAAAGGCTCTCTACGAAACCTCACAGTATATTGAAGATGAGTCCTTTCTCCAAGGAACCACATCCTCATCCCAGGTCCTTTTAGGAGAATCCTCATTATATCTTTCTCCTTGGTAGTCACAACATAAGGATGATGTCTCTCAACTGGACCAAGCAATCCTCTGTCAAGCTGTAAAATGCCAGAAAAGTAAGGTAAGTCTCTAACACACTTTTATTTAGTTTAAACTAACAAAGTTGTTGTTGTTGTACCCAGTCAACAGTAAGCGAGTTAAGATACTCACGATGGTGATAAACTGGAGATGCGTGAATAGACATGCAATGCAACCCCTACCGTCAAAGAATAGGGAACGTATGAGGATGATATATAGCCAAATATTGATGTAGCAAACCCATCTCTAATGCGCCAGACCTGTAAAATAAGGGATAAAGTCAGAAGCATGCAAGCAAAGAAAGAAGCCACAAAAATAAGAAGTAACTTACATGAATAGCATGCCAGAAACAGCAGAACTTAGCTTCACCATGCACAATCTTGTCCATATACAGATATAAATAGGACAAAGCAGGAGATCCCCAATCATATCTGCTCATCTGATCAAAGTCTTGGAGGATCGGAACAAAATGCAGAGGGATAGTGATATTGGTATCACAAAACAGGGTGCTACCAAGCAAATACAGAATAAAGACATGAGCCATCTAGTCAAACCTCTAGTGCAAACAAGGCTGATAGCTCTCCAAGTGTCTAGCCAAAGCATCAACATACAGCTTGTTCAAGCTATTCCTACTAGGAACCATCCCCAACATCTGGAGTATGTATTCATTCTGTACTAGCTCATCTACAAAGTAGATCCCTCCATCAAAGAAAATCCTCTCACCAGCACATGCCAATCCAGTAATGGCAGAAAAGGAAGCAGGAGATAGTGTATACTCCATGGTAACTGGAATGTGTGGGTGGTATTGAACCATCTCTCCATAAGTGCTTGCATTGCACAACGATCGCAATGAGGGTTGTCTTAGTCCCCTGTGCCATCAGGAATAATAGAAAGGAAGGGCCCGAATCCAGCCTGAATAACTAGAGTCTGAACCACTACCGGCATCTATCTCCAGATATTACAAACCTTCTAGAAGTTCCCATTGAAGGTAAAACAAGATGCAACACCCTGCAAAGAGCAAAAAATCATCATGTATAAAATCATCATCTAACTCAAGTGGCTAACAAACCCTAGTTCATGCATAAAATCATCATGTAACATACATATTACTGTAATTTTTGCATCATAAAAAATCTAAACATGCATCAAAAGTCCATATTCAAGTTGAAAATAGCCCTATGCGCTCAAAGGAGTGGGTTCACCCTCAACGCCACTCCTATGAGTGGCGTTGGTAGTGAATGCCACTCTCAAGAGTGGCTTTGGTGGCATGCTAGTGGTGTTAGCCACTCTATTTCTCAGTAATTGTATAATAAATAAATCCCAGATGATTCACAAGCAAGATAAGAAGTTTTGGGACTTACTTGGTCTCTCACAAGGCTAGAATTGTGGAATTTTGCATTGGAAACTGGAGAGATTCCTCCTCCCCTTGGAATTCCTCCTTTCAAAGCTCTTTGGACTTTACTATGGACTTGAAAGATGCTTATAGAGTCCTAGGGTGGTTCCAGAGCATGATCGTCTGCCATTTCTTCTTCTTGTTTGAAGAAATTTGGTAAAGAAATGAGGAATGGGAAAGGAAATCTAAAGAACCCTAAAGAAATTGAAATAAAGGGCTGCTATCCATAATAAGGGTTTACACCCTATTTGGTGAATTACCAATTTGGTCCCTAGAAGTTTTATTGCAAATAAGGACAAAGGTTTCAATGCAATCAGGTCCAAAACTCCAAATTAGGGTTACAGAAGCTTAATTCAACACAAATCGGGAGTAAGTTTCTAAAAGTGTTGAAGATTACAGAGAAAATACAAAAGGAGAGTCTGTAATTGATAGAGGAAGTTGTAGAACGATAGAAAATTTAGAAAATTACAGAGAATTCTTAATGAATAATTGGCAACCATTTGACATCATAAGATGCCCAAAATTATCGGGCCAGAAAAGAATTCCTCAGAAAATTGAAAGAATGCAGCTAAAACACTTTTCCCCAGTATGAGTCATAACTGAAGCAAACAGCTTGATTCCCCAAATGCAAGTCATAGTCAAGATTCTCAATGGAGAGTATGTTCATAAAAACCCTCAGTGAAGTCTAGAGGATTCAACAAAAGAGTCAAGGAAATCAAAGTATAACCAACTCAGATAAGTGCCTAAACTCTATCTTTTTTAAAATGATTGCCTAATGCTAAACGCCATAAAGCCTAAACGCATTCCTATGCTAAATGTCGTAAAGGCTAAATGCATTCCTTGCTAAACTCCATAAAGGCTAAACGCATTCCTTTGCTGAAGGCCAATAGTGCTGGATGCTTTCCTTGTTGAAGGCCGATAGTGCCTGATACTTTCCTGCGGAAGGCCGATGGTGCTGGATGCTTTCCTTGTTGAAGGTCGATAGTGCATGATACTTTCCTGCAGAAGGCCGATAGTGTCAGATGCTTTCCTTGTGGAAGGCCGATAGTGACTCATACTTCCCTACGGAAGTTCGATAGTGCTGGATGCCTTGTTGAAGGCCAATAGTGCTTGAAACCATAATAGGATTAGTTTAGAGCTTAGGCAATAATGGTCCTAGGTAAAAACTTTATTCTGTTCCCCACGGAGTCAAGCAGAGGCAGTCGAGGTCCGAGGTAAAGTTCCACATTCCAGAGCTGAGGTACGCATTTCTTTTCCAAAAATTATGTGGTTAGTGCTTTATCATCATTTCCATATTATTGGTTAATACTCCAAACCTTCAACAAAGCGGGGGCAAACTGTAGACACCTAATTTTTGGATGCAGGAATAGGGAAGCGGCTTGGATTTCCCAATAATGATCACTTATGCTCACTAGGCATAAGTAGAGTGATTGTGGCTTTCATTTTGATCATGTGATGTTTCAAAATGGATTTCAGATTTGAAAGTGCATTACTTTAAGCCAGAAAATCATTTTTAAAATGAAACCATGCATTGTTTTCATCATATCGTTTCATAGGAGCCTTAAAATGGCCTGAAACCTATTATTATAGTAAATTGGGCCATTCTGCACGTTTTTGTATCTAATACATTTTTTCTAATTTTGATGTTTAGTGCTCCAAAATGGGCTTAGAAAATCTGCTACCATATTTATGGGCTTAGTGTGATGTTTGCGCCTAGATTGTGGTTTTAAACAAAGGCTTTAATTACTTTTTCTATAAGAAGGTGTGGCATTTATAATCAAGGATGATATATTCCTTATTTTTCAGAATTTTTTTAATATGCTACTCTTCCTAGGGGATTTAACAGTGCTTTTATGGTGTTGATCCCAAAGGTACCTAGTGGTACTATGCTTGAGGACTTTCGTCTTGAAAATTAGAAATTTAAAAGAATTCATAAGAATGAGCACAAGTAGTTTATAGTGGTTCGAAAAATCATTGTCCTATGTCCACTCTCCCAATACACAATTGGGATTCCACTATCCACCAAGGATACTCAAATGAGAGTTTTTAATCAAGTTCACTCACACCTTAGTGTTTGCTAGGCTCACACCAAACCTTTGCAAGAGTTTTTCTAAGGCTTACAATAAAACTTAATGTTTACAAGACTAACACCAAACCCAACCGTAGTGTTTCCTAATCCTCACCAAGGTGGACATTAGTACAAGGTCGAAAGACACTCAACCCAAGCAACCAATGCCAATAAGTTATAATTACTAGCCCTACAATAATAGTTTCACAAAGAATTTATTAATACAAAGAGCTTTGAATGAAAGAATAAAATGTTTTGACATGGATCATGAAATAAAATTATATCACTTTAATTAGGTTTGTGGACAGTAGGGTGTGCCTGCGATGGTGTCCAATGATAATGGTGAGCTGACTCGCTATTTTGGGATTTTGATTTTATGAAAAGATGTGGAGTCGCCACTTGAATTGCATCGGGATCACCAAGTGATAACAAAATGAATCAATTCCTTTGAAATTCATATTAGCTATCACTCCAAATGATTTCTGGGTTCGGAATAAGTCTTTCATACGAGGCAATTTGCCATTTAATTAATTAAAAAGGTTATTGATTCCTACAGTGGACAAACAATATAAAGTGATAAATCACCTAAAAAGTAATATGGTACTGGTAAGGATAAATGATCATCCTTAATATTGTTTCTAATCATTTTATTTTCTCTGCATTAACTCTACTTGATCAACCCTAATTGATTGAGTGTTGTTTGCCGTATTTGGTGGGTTGCTACTTATTTTAATAATAATTACCAAATGGATTATTTCCTTATTTATTTACATGTAAAACATCCACAGTTAGTTTCTAAATATATTTTATTTTATTTTGGATATTAATGTTTGCACATTAAGTATTTATTTATTACCTGGGTTAAAATGGCAGGAATATACATACACTCTTAAATAAATGAAAAGAGAAATGATTTTCTATCATTTTTATTCTACTAATTTACCGGGTTTAATTCATTTAATTATTTTAACATTTATACTAGGTGATTGACATAAAAATAAATAGACTTAGGAAACCTTACCGATCAATTGATCAATTCATTGGAGAAGAACCGGTTGGTTGATCTCGAAGCTTCAATCAACCGATGTCTTTTGGTCCCTTCTTTTTGTAGATCGCCTCTTTGATAAAGGTTCGATCAAACCTTTGACAAGGCACATGCCTAAAGATGCTTGAAAGTACAGATTTGGTAATAAATCAATCAACCATTTTGAAGCTCAATCAAACGATCAAATGATTGATGATTCGATCAGTCCTGTAATATGGGAGGCCAAAGATGGAAGTGTCGAACTTGACCTTACTATTTATTACAGATTTTGCAAATGGGAAGTATGAGATAATAAATATAAGACTAAGGAAGCTACACGAATCTAAAAAATAGCCAAAGAGATGAGTCATTGAATGAAAAATGACATTTTGATTCATAACTTGGGTTATAGGTCACCAAACTTCAATTTGTTTACTCCAGCAGCATCTCCTCCTTACTAGGAAATCATAGGTACAATCAAAAAATAAAAAGGAGTTAGTTCGTTAAATAGTGAAATTTACAGTGACTCAAATAAATGAAACAAAATGTAAAATATGCTTATTCTGATGTATGGATGTTGCATGGATGGTAGGTTACCCTCAGAGTTGATGATCGTTACCCCTTCTGGTAGTAATGAGCTTTAGGATTGAAGAAGTTTTCTCATCTAAACTTAAGAAAATGACTCTGTAAACTCGAACAAAGCTTTTGTAATTTCAAAGTATATTTTCTTCCCACTCTCATCTATCCGTGTGTTATGGTAAAAACATTGAGGTATTTATAGGAAGAAAAATGAATCTTTTAGCAACTTGCCAAGTTTCTCTTTCATGTAGGTTGGCTGTAAGCCTGTTGCACTATATGTACATGCAATTTGCTCTAACGTTTATCATTTCACGCAAAGAATTGAACAATCCTTCAATGAACAACTAGTCAAATGTTGATCAAAGCATCGATCGAATCATTATTCTATTCAAATGGGCCCTCCCAAATGTGGGCCCAGTCTAGAGGTCAAAGGTTCGATCAATTCATCAGACAACCAATTGAATCTTTGATGGGCTAAAAAAATCATTTTAAAATATTTTAAAGCCATCTCAATTCTTTAGCTCATTTCTAAGAGAAATTGTCTCTTAGAGTTGTCCATTTTGGACCGTATTCATCATCGGGCCCCCGAACCACTTCCAGAAACTTGCATCCAAAAATCAGGTGTCTACAGTTGCCCTCACTTTATCAGAGTTTAGCAATGCAGTCAATTAAATGAATAACTAAATGACAAAGCAAACATAAACACAAACATAATCAAGGATATAGAGAAGGATACTGCTCGGGCGATCGATAGTCATCACCGTAGATAGCCATCTTCATCGATGGTCATCTCCAAAACTCGAAGGTATTTCATCTCCTAACTGACAACACAATGGAGGTAGTCCATCCCCGTTGAATGGTTGTCAGCATGCTAGAGGTAGTTCGTCTCCATCGATAGTCAACAGAATGAAGGTAGTCCGTCTTCATAAGCAATTGTTGATGTAGTGGAGGTAGTTCGTCTCCATATATGAATGTCAATAAAATGGAGGTAGTTCATCCCCGTGGCTTGGTTGATAATGTAGTGGAGGTAGTTTGTCCCCAATAATTGTTGTGATGGAGGTAGTCCATGTAACATCCACATTTTCAACAACATAATAAGCAATAACATAGATAATAGTAACAATTAATTAAAATTTCAAAACCTGATTAAATTCCTCTTTAAAAAAATATATTTTTTTAAAATAAGGGCACAGCGATCATTGTTAAATGAGAAACTATCATTGTTAAATAACACGAAAATCTTCAAAGAAATAGGGAATCACACGAACTCGTGTGAATGTTAACAATGATCTTGTTGTAAAGCAGCAACGATCGTTGTTACCCTTATAATGATCGTTGTAAAGATAAAAATCCCAAAACAAAATATTTTTCCAAAAATCACAATTCTAAAAACAGAATTTTTGACTTTTCTCTGTAAAATCAGACTCTATTAGGCTCAAAATCATCACATACATATAACAAACTTTCCAACTTTTAAAAACACTATAACATAATTTAAAAAGGAATATTGAAAATCTTATAAAACATATAATTGAACCAAAATCAACTTTATACAGTCATCTTTCAACTTCTACAACATATATACATGCCAACATCTAAAACTAATAATACTCTTAAATATCCATAACAGAAATGCATATACATGCAATTGATTATCCACTGGTCAACCTTAAAACCTCTACTGCATTAACGCACATAACTTCCAAGATCACCGAGCTTTCAATAACCTGAAAAATAATGCCAAGGGGAGAGCTGGAAACTCAGTAAATAAATAACTGCTAATACTAGCCACTATATATACATTTATGTGTGTGTGTGTATAAATTAAAGTTCACAATTCTTAATTATATAACTTCATATAGAAATGCAAACTTTCATAAATTCCCAACTTATCCATCAAACACAAGATTTATAGTGGTTCGGCCAACTCTTTGCCTACATCCACTTCTCAAGCTCCACTTGAGATTTTCCACTATCTTTAATCCTTTTGAAGGTTAAAGATCAAAACCCAAGTGTTTTCTTTGGCTCACACTCAAACCTTTACAAAATGTTTTTGTAACGCCTCTCTTTTTTAAACTCTTTTATACATATACTTAGTATATGTATATTAAAAATATTAAATTTAACATAAAATAAACTTTTATATATGAATACTAAGATAAAATTTAATCTATTATTACTCTTTGATAAATAAAATTTAGCAATAAGATTATAATAACAAAAACACTTTCCCTAAGATCGCCGGAGTCTAGCCACATGGAGCTTTACCAAATTTAGCCTTCTCTTCCTATTTGATTTTCCTGCAATACTGGATTATTGAGGAAAATAGTGAGCTTGATGCTCAGTGAGAAAATAAGCATAATAAATAAATATAATCATCTTAATATTTGAAGTCTTTTCTTAGACTTCCTCGTTACTGACATAATATGTCAGTTTATATTAATTTATCTGAATATAAAATAAAATAAAATAAAACATCCAACATCACAAACAAATTTACAACACATTTATTTAATTCACAAATAATCTCAAATTCAGCTAATTTCAAAATTCCACAAAACAAATAGTTTCAATTCACAAGCATGTTTTCATCATTTCATAATCCCAATCAAATCAAATTTATTTTACATTCACAATCAATCCATAATCTAATCAAATTCACAATCATTTCAATTCTTTCAACTTCTCACAATTCATAATTCAACAATAACACAATATCAATCACAATATCAATTAACCCACATAAATGATCCATTTATGAGAAAGGTAACATATGCTCACAATTTCCTTTTCAAATCCTCACATTTCATTTCTCATGGTGGCCACCTAATGAGACTATCCACCCAGCTCAGTCTCATTATCTCACAATAATCGTGGGTAGCTATCCGCCCGGCTCAGCTTTCCTACATCACTCCTTTTCTTTCAGTGAAGCTATCCGCCCGGCTCAGCTTCACTATCACACACTTTATTGCACAAGCCACCTTTCTCATAAATTTCACATCTATGTGAGGCACAACGCAATCACAACCAATTCACACAACATTTCATATTTCACATCTTTTAAAACACAACACAATCTCAAGTTATCACATCATAAGTAGTATCACAACTACAATGTTTTTCCACCCATATAACACAATTTCAAAGCCTTACCAAAATCAGCCAATCAGACAACAATCATCAATATCACAATTTATATATATTAAAATATATTCGCACACTAGTCTATTATATAATCACAACACTTTCATATAAAAATGTTTAAA